>JAWLSL010000027.1:371235-594602 GCA_033980235.1 Diadema setosum
TACGTATTCCTGTATAAGTAACTCCATGTATTGCATTTATTGTACAATTAAATCTGAGGTGAAGGTTATTAGGTGATCCGAGTATCCTCTCGGATCACCTTCTGTATCTGTACGGATTCTTTGTTGGTGGTTCTTCTTCTTCTTCTTCTTCTTTCTTTATTTCTGGACAAATTTTGTGTATCGATTAGCTCAGAAAGTATTCTTCCTATCAATGTCAAAATTATACCATATATGTATCATGTCCCAAAGACGACGGGTCTAATAAAATCATAGTGATCAGTCGACCGTGACGTCACTATGACGTCATTATATGAAAACACATTCTCAATCATATCTCATCAATGGAATGGAATTTTTCAATGAAATTTACGTCACATATATTTCAAGTTATGCGGATTCTACTCATATTCTCAAAATTCATATTTTTTCTTAAAACGTGCGCGTACGCGCGCGTTGAAATATTTGTATGCTCAAATCAAGCTCAAATTTTTTTTGGACACGTTTCAGACCATTTGGAGCATTTTTGAAAAATTGAAAAAATTGGACGGACGCGTACGCGCGCGCACATATACGCACGCACAGCTCATATGCAATGGAAATTTCCCAATTTTTCACACTTATTGGATGTCTGAAATGTCAAGGAATATTTCTACCAAGTTTCAAGTCAATCCGACTCAATATGACGTCATACGGACCCGTCAAAGTTGAAATTCCGCGCGCGCGTCAATGGCGATATACAGTCCAACAATGCCTAAAAACTGCCAATTTTGAATCCGATTTTACTCGTCAGGATGGACGGTGACCCCCATTTTCTTTACATATTCTGAAAGCTGATGAGTTGTACATGTCAATTCTTGGGTTGGCAATGCTGGAAAAATGATTAAAAGATATCAAATTCCTTAATACAATTAAAAAAGTAAATTTTCAAAATGACGTCATCAAATTTCAAGTTCACTCGAGCGTATCTCACTTATCCTTTGCCAATTTTCACCAAGATTTCAGTATGTTGTAGCTTATGAAATACTCTTTCATAAATGTAATAACAACATTTTGATTGGATGAAAGTATCACCTCGTAAAAATGGATTGAAAGTAACCTTGTCAAATTTGACCGGTTTACGTGTTATCTCTATGGGGGTGCAGATTTTCTGGAAATGATAATTGACATGACTGTCTTTTTCGAGCACTAGCTCACTTATGCTTCGGTGAATTTCTCCCAGATTTTGATATGTTGTAGCTGAGACTTTGCGCTATCGTAATGTGCCCTTCGTTTTTTCATACGGTGTCGGGATCAAGCCCAAAAACTTGGTTGAAATTAAAGCTTATCTTCGATGTATTGAGATATTCCTTTCTTTTTGCAACTTTCTTTACAATAACTCAAGAAAAACAAGCTCTATCAGCCCAATATTTTGCACATGTTTAGTTCATGTCACGTACATTATTTCATAAAATAACAACTACTTGATCAGACGTCATCTTGGGTATGTAAATTAGGGTCAAAGGTCATAAATGTATCATCTTGTATCTTGGTGAATACATGTCCTATCTTTTCCATATTTTGCACACGTAACGACCATGTTACAAGGATCATTTCACAAAATAACCACTTTTTGCTCAGATGCCATCTTGGCTGTGCAAAGTGGGGTCAAAGATCATATGTACTTCTTTCTTTATCTTCGTTATGACGTGTTATCTCTATGGGAGGGAATTTTTGTAGATGTGAAAATTGACATGATTGTCTTTATCGAGCACTAACTCACTTATGCTTCGGTGAATTTCTCCCAGATTTAAATATGTTGTAGCTGAGACTTTGGGCTATCGATAGTGTGTCCTTCATTTTTCATACGATGTCGGGATCACGTCCAAAAACTTGGTTGAAATTAAAGCTGATCTTCGATGTATTGAGATATTTCTTTCTTTCTGCAACTTTCTTTACAATAACTCAAGAAAAAACAGGCCTTATCACCCCCATATTTTGCACATGTTTCGTTCATGTCACGTACATTATTTCATACAATTACAACTACTTGATCAGACGTCATCTTGGGTATGTAAATTAGGGTCAAAGGTCATAAATGTATCATCCTGTATCTTGGTGAATACATGTCCTATCTTTCCCATATTTTGCATACGTAAAGACCATGTTACAAGGATCATTTCACAAAATAACCACTTTTTGCTCAGATGCCATCTTGTCTGTGCAAAGTGGGGTCAAAGGTCAAATATACTTCATTCTGTATCTTCGTTAGTGTATACGGAATTGTGTACCATAGATGGCAGGTCTGACTCCCTTTTCTAAATGAGAATCCAAACATCACACGGCCAATGTCCACTAAACACAGATGAAACCGGTATGGTCATGCCTATTGGGATCAGGAGACTCAAATCGTTGATTTACGAACAGATCGGATCACCTAATTTGTCAGTCTTGACAAATTCCGAGTCTAGTTTTGTTTTTGTTTTTGGTGTAGCTCCTCAGTTTAGATTTTTTTTTTCTTTTACTTCTCTTATACATTCGGAATCATTTTTTTTTTCATCGCCCGTCATCAAAGTCAAGCATTATTAATTCTTATCAATGACGGTATCATCCTATTGTATTGTACTTCGATGATTTACAGATATGTAAAGCTTAGAATATTTCACATGTATTCTTTCATACATATCATGTTTGGGGACAAGAATGGATATTGCTGATTTTTGCCATCTTCATACTTACATAGTTGTTTCGTTATTTGTACAGATGTATAGATTGAAGAAAAAAAAAGGTAAACGCAAACAAACTGAAAAAAAAAATCCAGGATTTATCAATCCCTCTTAATTGTCACTTTGATGATGTTATAATGGACTTTCTCTTTATATTAAACACAATTTTCAGTGAAATAACGTTTATGACGCGACAAGGCTCGACTGAGTATAAGCGCAGCGTACAAGTTTGTCAACTTACCTTCTGCAACGAGACCACAGAACACAGAAGAAACCAATGATAGTAGCAGAACGAGGTTGTATCTCCTATCCATCATAGGTTGACGAAGATGAAGACAGTTTATATAAATCCTAGTTCATTAACTTTCTGATTGTAATGTCCGACAAGCTTGTCAGGTCATCGCAATTTCTCAAACATTAGGATCGTGCACTACCCAACACACAGGCCACCTATTCCAGTGCGTGTGAGTGTTTTTTTTTTTTTTTTTTTTTTTTTTAATGACAGACGAAACTCTTTTGTTGAAGTCGTGTTCATAGCAAACATTCTTCTCCCATACACGTCTATGGCGGGCCGTTCCCATTTGCTCATAAGTTTTATCTAAGTCCACTCACGTGCAAATTCTGTGGCGTAAAACATGCCGTTGACATTGTTGGCTCACGGTAGACTGCGCCAGACACAAAGCATATTCATCCCCCTCCCCCCCCCCCTTTTTTTTTTCTCGGGTGGAAATGAATAGCAACGCAACGCATTCATGGTATATTATTGTAAATTTCCAGCGGGCGCGAAACGCAACAATGGTCATGCCTGTGTTATAGTTTGTATAAGGAAGTGTGTAATACTGTCTAGACTTGGTATTCAAGCTCGTGCAAAGCTTATAATAGGCATATCGTGCATTACAACATTTGCAGCACATAGTCGTATGCTATACCTCCTCGCTTTCTACAGGCAGGTATCTTATGAAAATGTCTCTGAACCTTTATGAAAAAATACCTATGACGTGAATGCACAATCGATTGGACAACTTGTGCAAAGTATTGTCTGTAAATTCTTCAATCCATAATTGTATTAATACGGGATCCGCTTCTTTTTGTATATATTACCATATTATGTTATGCATTTACAACTCATAAAAGTATTCACACATCATACTCTGATTGGCATGTGGAAATCCGCATTGTTGGTACTCGTGCCATACAATGTATATCACTAATTTTAATCAACTCGACGTCAAATCTTTAGGTGATCAATTGACAATAATATGCGTCAGCTTTTTTTTTTTCGAATCAGTGATCAAATAAAGCTTATACTTGTTAAGATTCAATCAATCAACATGACAGTTTGACCAGTATAAGCACGTGGCCGACTTTGCTTTAATAATTCACTTTAATATTTGAGCATGTATTGCAATAATCAATGCTGCATTCGCTGTGATTTTAAGTACAGCTTTTGGTGTTTTGCAAGGCGACGTGATTTCCTTTTTTTTTTTCATTTTTGTAAGCATTGTGAATACTTGAATGAATACGTTGAAGGCCTGTGAGTTTTGTTGGGGGGGGGGGGGGGGAGAGGTCATCCCACTAGACCGACACCCACGAGTTATACAGCCCACGAGTTCGACATTAAAAACAGGTCCATGTGTCATACAGCTCACGAGTCATACAGCCCATGAGTTCGACACTAGGCAAATAAAGCCCATGAGTTCGACACTAGGTGAAAACAGCCCACGAGCTCGACAGATACAACACGGGGCATAATGTGTCTGTCTCATGGGCCTTGTTAGCTTTGTGTCGAACTCGTGGGCTGGATGACTCGTGAGCTGTATAACTCATGGGCTATATGACTTGTGAGCTGTATGACTTGTAGGCTGTATGACTCATGGGTGTGGGTCTCGTGACGTGCACCCGTTTTCTCAACTATTCAATAGCAACATTGCCCTTTCTTTTCTTTTTCCGTTCTGACAAATTGAGTCCAACGCAATCATACCACAACGCGGGTCAGAAATAGGTGTAGGTATATATTATTTTGTCTTTCATCATGATAAAAATTAAAACATTTAGGATTTTTGTACAGGTACATTATGAAAACAAATGTGCTGTAGTGACATCACGAACTATTGTGATCTTCTTCTCCGGATACGACGACGCCGACCGACACCGACAAAAATGTTTTACTTCTGAACGGATAATCCTCTACATCTGTAACTATGTTAATGTGTTGTATATTGACCGTTGCATTCATTGGCAGGTGATATACAGTTGTACATACGTATTACATTTCATTCCACTTTTCGTCATAAACACCTCCATCCCATAGGGTTCATTGCAATGTCTACTTCATGTACAACGATATCACAGCAAAACAAGCACGTTCACAATCACAGTGGTGAGCTAAGATCTCCTGCTATGAATTAAGTTGGCTGAAAAATATCTCCAACATTCTTATAAATGTGACCTTGCACCAAACAAATAAAAAAGTCGCCAGACATGAAATTTTAGTTAGGAGCATATTCTGAAAGATCAGACTTTTAGCTTTGAAATGATGTATAACTGAAACCAAATGAACTCTACTAACCTATCTAAATATTGGAAAGAAAGCACACACTCAAGAAAAGTGTGAACTGAGAAAAGAGGCTCTGAAGTACAGTAGACAGAATAGACATTCAATCGCTTGATCTTTACCAAGCCGTGCTGGCTGTGCAATAAATGGGACAAAAAGACAGGATGTAAACCACCGGAGTCACATCAATGAAGTGATTATTAGATTATATTGAAATTGATCATGCCTTATTAACACATACTGTCCTTAATCAATGCCAACTTTCAAAGCAGTAGCACCATCCTTTCAAAAGTTATAGGACTTGAAAGTGAAGAGTGTGTAAAAGGTTTTTAAGAAATGAAAATTAGACTCTAAAAACACACTATTCTGCCGAATAATTTTCCAGAATAACTGCTTAAAAGCGCACTTTCCTGCCCATTTTATGATCCCAAATTTTAGCATAATGTAGAAGAAGACTTTGTCATTCAGAAAAAAGTCAAGATCGGCTCGGTTGACCAATTTCATCTATTTTCAGTCCTCACACAAAATCAGTGTGTGCGACTTTTTGTTCGTTTTGTGATGCACGGTCACAAATATGTAATCCTGCATCACAAAACCAACAAAAAGTCACCAGACGTGGATTTTTAGTAATGAGCAGATTTTAATCTATCATAATATTGGAAAGAAAGCACATACTCTGGAAAGTGTGAACTGAGAAAAGAGGCTGTTAAGAGTCTAAGCGCCTTTCAAGCCCGTAATATCTACCAAGCCGTGATAGTGGTATGATGAATAAAAAACAAACAAACAAACAAACAAAAACAAAAACAAACAAAAACAAACAAACAAATAGGATTTTAACCAACAGAGCAACAACAGTGAAGGGATTATCAGATTATGCTGAAATTGAGCATGCTTCATTAACACGTTATGTAGACGCCTACTGCCTACTTTCAAAGGAGTAGCATGATTCTTTCTAAAGTTATTGGAATTGAAAGTGAAGAGTATGGACACAGTTGAATTCTCATGTATACAGACCTTGTGTTTATACCAAATCAAACTCTTGAGAACTCTTGTACATTCCGATGAAGTCTCATTTAATTTATGGGTTTTTAAAATAATTTTTGTATTCATATTCTCTATTGTGATATATATGAGAAATATGACAACAAATTGAAATGAAATGAAATGAAACAATACAAAACCAAAGGCAACCCCTTTTGACATAATGTTTCAAGCGGGTATGTTAACAGTCTATTAATAATACGACACATCTCGTATCACTTATGATAAAAAAGAGCAAATCTACGCACATTCTACGACTAGGAAGATTTATTCGAAGTACATAACATTATGAATGACAACCTATGGCACAGCCATATGAAGCCCAATTTTTATGACAATTCACCGTCCGAAATAGACGCAGAGTACAATTTTCTCACGGTGATGAAGCATCGCTAGGTTTCGGGGTGACATCAGACTGAAACGCTCTCTATAATTATCTTCTCTAGGTGTCCGGATATGTTGTACAGCTAATGGAAGTCCCTTGAAATACGCAGTTAAGCAAGAATGAGGAAACTGTCTCAAAATCGTAAAGTTTCTACAATCCTGAAAAGATATAACAATTTTTTTTTCCCCCGAAGGAACCGATATCTCAATTGCCTGAGGCCACCTCTTCATTTTGATATTGCACTGTCTTCGCATCCGTGTGGGAAGGTTGATCACACAAAGCACTTCAATTAACAATCAGCATATATAAAGTTTTGTTTTTCTTTTCACACTTCATACTTAAGATATTGACTGAGAAAAACATTTCTGCAGTCTTACCATAATGTTTTACTGTAATAATGAAATATTGTATTAACGAAAGAAAGATATTATTCAGACGGGTAATGGCTCAGGTTTCAGTTTCCACTCGAAGCTGGCATATAAAAAGGTTTAAAGTAACTATTTATGATATTATTTGGGCAATGTTTTCTCTCGTACATTATTACGGTCTTTACCGACCTCCCACTCTAACTTTCTCTCTCTCTCTCTCTCTCTCCACATTATAAGCATATAAATGCAGTTTGTTCACCCTGACATTCTTCTGGTAATTAAAGACTGTACAGTGCTTGTTGAGGTCAGAATTCAAGAATTCACATTTCCTGGTGAGATAATGAGAAACCTCTTATGAAATATGAAAGAGCATGTCATTTCAAAAAGGATTCGATGTCTATTTGATGAAATCGGAATAAAAAGGACCGAGATATCAAAAGAAAAAAGTAATCCCAATAAAATTTAGAGACCACGATTTTTATCAGGATCTCTTTGTTTGTTCTTGTTTTGTAGATATCTTAGTCATTTCAAAAACAACTTTAATTAAATAAACTTTTAATTCCCATTATAATTGTATGTTTTTCAACATTTCATACAGTAGTTTCTAAATATCTCGCAAAACGTTACGAGGTGAATCATCATCTCAACCAGGTAGTCCTCTACTATGATACAGTCCCTTTAATGTATAAAAATGCGTAGTACTTTGCATCGTTTTAAAAACAAAATTATAACAGCAAATAATGATATGAACTTTCATCCCGAGTAATGATATTGCCAATGAGGTCTGGCTCTTATCATGATAAGATGTTCTTCACATAACGTCATTTGGCAGTACGAACCCTTAACAACAACAAACACAGAAGGACTATGATATAACAATGCAGCAGGGTTATTTCAAGTCACTTAGGAGTTGACACATCCATACATTGTTTTGCCTACATAACATAGTAGCTAT
Organism: Diadema setosum; assembly: GCA_033980235.1. Lineage (NCBI taxonomy): Eukaryota > Metazoa > Echinodermata > Echinoidea > Diadematoida > Diadematidae > Diadema > Diadema setosum. Next base: position 379,241 of record JAWLSL010000027.1, read on the forward strand.
GTACATGTGTTTCACACAAACTATACAGCAATTAATAACAATGTAAGCCTATATTAAGTCAGTCATAATGAACTATACATGGCCCACAATGGTAGTCCATTCATATCCAAGTGTGGAAGGGCCCTCTGGTATAAAGGACAATCTGGATGAGCAGCGCCGACACTGAAGAGGTACCCTGGATGAAGATGACCTTATTATTGCATTATTAACGGCAAAGAACAACACATATCATACCAGCGTGAACAGCGATTTGTAGAATGTGAACGAGAGGATGGGGAAGTCCTGATTTTTTAGCTTTTGTTCAGTAATTATTTCCATTTGTTATCTGTAGTGTACACAGAATAATGTGATCTGTTTCATATTAAATTTTCAATAACGTATACATGAATGAATCATTCTACTTACGTCATGATTTTGCAACGGAGAGAAAAAAAAAAAAAACTACCAGTGTTGAGCCTTTGCGGTAAGTTTATGAAATGTATAAGGGGTTTTTCATGATAGATAAGACAAGATAATCAAATAGCCTAAATTTCATGGAGAAAGGTGGTACACGATTACTTTCTTTCCTTATTGTTTGATGATATGTCAATATGACGCACCGCTTAGGTCGTTCAAAGAACATGTGTAAAGTTTTAAACGAAAAAAAAAAAATCGAAGAAATGCTAAACAATGGAGCATGCTCTCCGAGCCACACTGTAACACTCTTTCAGAGTATACATGGTAGTGTTTGCTGAGGGAACTGAAATACCAGAAGAATACAAAAGCTGACATAGTAATTTGAAGAGAGAGAGAGAGAGGAAAAATGATATTGAATTATTTCCACCACGCATTTCCGTTAGACCAATACTCTTTGGAACATAGTCTGTAATAAACTCACACTTTTATTTTCTTTGGCTCTTCCTGCGTTAGAATTGCTACTCGTGTCCACATGCGCGGTATTGCTAACCCCGCTTGTTTATTACTATTATTCATTATTTCAGGAAATTGTTTGTATAAAAAGAAAATGAAATTAAATTAAAACAAAGTGACACTTTTTCTTCGTCATGTTAGAAAAAGGGAGGGATAAGCAAAAAAAAAAAAATCGGGCAAACTCCATTGAAGATGAAAAGGATTCAACTGATTCTGAAAACAGGAACAGAGAAAAAAAAACGAAAAAAGAATTGCTTGAGTACAGTGCATGGTTCCAATAACCGTTTATTGGAATCTTACTTTGCCTTGAAATGCCTGCATGGATTATTCGAAGGTAGCCCTCAGTAATAGTATGATTGAGATGTTGATAAAAAAAAAAGAAAAGTTACCAGGTGATCTTAAGTATGTCCACTCGGTTTTAATTTTGATCTACTACCAGAGATACTTTAGGTCAATAGAATGTAACCAAAGGCTGCTCTCTAATAGAATTTGTATGAAATATCGCCCTCTATCGTCTGTTAGAGGAGATGACTGTCATCACTACAATTTTGCATTAATCCTTGTTTGTTCGATGTTTCTTTTTTTTTTCTTTTCTTTCAATTTGTTCTTTGCTGATATCATTCCAATATGAATTGTCAAGATGCTGCAAGTCTCTGTGCCTGTGGGTGTCATTTATAAAGGAAGAAATCAGAACAACAACAACAACATAAAACGTAGGGTTCTTAGATTATCCTAGTTCCAATAAACATATTATTCTTGAGACTTTCTGAGTTTCGTTGTGGAGACTTTCATTAAGTGGTTCCTCTGCATTATTTTCATGTTTTAACTCTCAACCAAATTAGTTTCCCCCCTCATTCTACCCTTACCCCTCCCTGTTTCCATGATTGTTCTTTCCCCCGATGTATTCTGGTTCGATGTCCCCTTCCCCCGGCTAGTGACTTTTCTCGACTCAACCATCAACGTCCTCAGCCTTTTCTGCCCTTTCAACAATCTCTCCAGCCTTCCATGTGTCTTCTCTCCCTTGGTTGTAACTGGTTTACTGGTTTATGAATCCCGTAATAACTCTGTGACCCCTCTTAATGACGTAATTTTTTTTTTTTCCATGGTAAGTTCTCCGCTGGTGTCTTGACGTCATTTTCTTGTATGCCGGTCTCTCCTTTCTGCTCTTCGCTAATAGCCAAACTCCTCGGTCATATTTCTGCTCTTTTTAAGATGGATCGGAGTAGGTGAAACTTTCTTCAACCTCTCACTTGGCTGCGGCTACCTCTGCGTCTCTGTATGTGCCATTGAACGAAAAGACATGACTTGTTATTAAATTTAACACTTCTGCTGTGATTTTTTTTTTGACCCTGTATGCTTTCCGTGTTTGTTTGTTTGTTTGTGTGTGTGTGTGTGTTTGTTCTACATCTATGTCACCAAGGTTAATGATACATCACATAAATCTACAGTTATCTGACCTAAATGTAACTTGTGTGCTGTGAACATGAGATATGGAACAGAGTAGCACCTGCCCATCAACGGTGTAAAAAAAAAATGCGATGCAATTGAGCAAACTTGGAATCACCACACCCAGTTATAAAAAATGCAACCACAACTCTTGTCTGACTGACTCCAGCGGCCCAGTTGATGCTACAAAGACTTTTGGTATAAAAAGTTACAACCGTAGCTTCTGCAAGCAGCTAAGACTATGGAGGCTTATACATTGTACATTTGAATTTAAAGCATAAAGTCACAAAGTTTCCCAAATCCGGTAGCGTAGGGACAGGGGCACAAGAAAAGAACTACAAATTTTCCATTTTAGCTGCTATTTCAAACGCCAATTAAGATCGTAAATGACCGCTCTTCCCCTTTTATGTACCTCGGCAATATTTTTTTTTTTCGTAGATATGTATGTGGGCGGCTCGAGACAAGCTGACTGACGACATACATACAGAGCCATCATCTATTATAAGGGGTAAACGGATCACTGTCAGCAAACGTCGGTCTCGACCGTTAATAACTCCTTATTCGAAAAGAAATGTGAACAATAAATATAAATAATGAATCAGCATTTGTGTCCCTGGAGTCGTTTACGAACTGTCAGTGACTTCAACATCCGAAAAGCTCCTGAACCTCTACTGGATAATTTCTTTCAAGTTTTACCAACTTCTACCGAGCATAATAGTTTCAAAGTATATGAACATTTCAAAATCAATGATTATTCGACGTTATAAACCTCAGGCCAGTAACCATATTTCCGTAGCCATCAACATCTGTTCCACGAATTATCCCTTTCTTCTGACTTTACTGGAGATGACAATCAGAGGAATGTTTAAAGCTCCAAGATGACATAAAAGAAAAATAATACATACTAATATAATATGGTGCAATAAGCTTGGGGTAAGAAAAATGAATTAAAAAAAAATATAGTGCGCAGTTCACCCACTTTGAGACTCTACTCATTTGTCCCATAGCAAACACACTAATGATATACAAGACGTGAGATTTTTTTTTTTTTATATATATATATATTAGAGGTTACAGGAGGAAAACATATCCCAGTATGGTGTATGGAGTGTTTCACTGAGAAGATATATTATAATTATTTTGATTTTCTTCCACCTGGGTGTACCAATACGCTCAAAGCAAGCCCATCCATAAGAATCCAGGACTGGACGATCGAATAAAAAAAGCATTACATATTCTGAAACATAGAATAAGATACACAGAAGCAAAGGAAACACCAGCGTGTTGCCTCCTTACTTGTTACTGAGACACTCGTTTAACGGTTTTCCATTGATGGTTATGGCCTCAATCTGCAGCAATGTGCAAACATAACAAAACGCGTAGGTAAAAATGTATGAATAGCACGTGTAAATACGTATCAAAATAAACAGTCCATTTTGTTTCTTCTCGAAGGAGAATAGGTGCATGGCAACATTTCACTCATAAGTCTCGCGTATGAATAATACAGATTGTTTGATCTCGTGTCTCTGCGTTTTGACACATTTAGACACCCTGCACTTGCGTCGATTTTGTGAACTGTGTAGCGGAGATAAAATGATAATTCCGTAGATAACAACTTGAATGGGTTTTTTTTTTCGCTCTCTCTCTCTCTCTCTCTCTCTCTCTTTTCTGTTTAAATTTACAGCCATAACAGCTTGTATAATTAGATGTATGTTCAGTTTACCTTTCCCCGGAAGGATAAACATCAGAAAAACTGGCCTATGATTTGAAATTGAACTCTGATCCTATGGATGCACACCTATTCACATTTTCAGCAAGTATTCAAGCAATCACAGTGTCCTATAATTACCTTACAGATTGTTGGCTGTGAAGTCATTCCCGTAAAGAACATCTTTGGCAGGTCGAGGCATTTAATATCGACACGTTCAAGGTGGGGCATGTGGCACAGAAATCTGGCAAAATTCGCTGCTGATGACGTTGAGTTTGACCTCCAGCCCCATTTGAATTCCATGGAAAGTTTGCAGATCTGACGAAAAGGAATAGAAGACAGCAAATGTCCACGAATACTCCACTATTATTGCCCCGTCCTCCATCGTTCATGTTGATTATTGCGTCTTGATTAAACCCATCGAGGCATTGAAAGATGGATTACTTCGAAGTGCAGAGAACACTCACGATCTGCTATCGAAGCACACGACATACTATTTTTGATGAATTCTTGTTGGAACAATAATATATACCCTATAACTTTATGACATAGTGCAATAAATTCCATTCTTCTTATTATTTTTTTTTTTTTTGGGGGGGGTCGTCAGAAAAGGTAATAAAGACAAGAGGACAAATGGGAGTATGGGTCAAAACAGACCTTATGGTTTCCATGTAAATACAGAATGAGACTGCAACAAGAAGAAGAAAAAAAAAAAAAAAGGTTTCCGATGTTCATGCCTTTGAGCACCCAGAATGAATTCATCACAATGCACTGCAAAAAGCCACAAAATTGATATTATTCTGTACATAATCACCTACAGGCCATAGGTACTGTATGTGCTCATACTGAACAGCAGGACAGATTCAAGTGTGTTGTCATGCAGCTCCAACAGACCCGAGTATATCACAGGAAGATTAGTAAGAGTATACTCCTAGAAGTCTCAAGATAGGAGTGAAGTCTCAAAGACAGGTAGTATTGAGTGGAGTGGAGTAGGTTCTACTGAGATCGATGAGTCCCATTGTATTGTATTTTATTCTAATTTGTCGTCTTTTCTTCTTTTCCAAACTATCTTTTAGTGGAAAGAGAAAGCTTTTAATGACTGTCCGCTGTGCACACTGGATCACAATTTATGAAAGAGATTATCTGCACAGAAATACTTAACGCCAAGAGAAACTGCATTGAACGGTTCAAACCCAATCTTGCCATTGTAAAACGAAATATAGAAGAGCGCATTTGAATTCCAGTGGATGGTTGGTTTTGTGTTATATGCATACGGTCAGATTTATTTCTTTCACTGATCTTCATGCAAGCTAGTGACACAAACTGGAATGCAGGCAATTCTTTTCCTATATTTGTTTTCTTATTCTTTTGTTTATATATATATATTTTTTTTTGGGGGGGGGGGGCGGGGGAGGGGAGGTTACCTTTCATAAAGTCAAGTTAATGATAGGCAAGCAGATGGGGGCAATTATGAACGAGACAGGTGCCCCATGAGTCAATATATCAACAGGCAGGATGTGACACATTGATTGTTTTTTCCAACTGATGATTCTTCAATCATTGGGAATATTATATTCATGGAAATGGTGATCTCTACACAAATACTCAAATATGTGACCGTGCACCACAAAACGAACAAAAAGTCGCACTCCTTGATTTTACGTCAGGACTCAAAACAAGTGAAATGGGTAAACTGAGTCACTCTTGACATTTTCATATTTTCTGAAAGAGCTATCTTTCTTCTAGATTATTTTATTAGTTTTGGATCATAACACGCATGAGAAAGTGTGTTTTTCAGCAGTTTTTCTACAACCCTTTTCTGGGGGAGTGTAGAGTGATCAGATATTTATTAGAAGGCCCTTTTCATATCTTGAAATCCTTGGTACACTCCTCACTTTCAAGTATAATAACTTTTGAAAGCATAAAGCTACTGCTTTGTAACTTGGCATCAATCATGGATAGAATGCCTTTTTGTCATTTTTTGGTCCCATGAGTATATGAAGCATTTTCATGATGACAAATTTAAGGTGACATACCTGACAGGATTGTGCCAGTTTGGCGGCTGTTGAGAAGAAATCATCATCTAGCAGGTAAAAGTATTTCACACTGAAGCTCGAAAGACATGGCATAGTGCACATCCATTGGGCCAAATCTTGGGCCGCAGAGGGCTCATGTTTGCCATAAAAATTGTCGTCACCGACGACCAACGTCATATCTTGTATCTGTGGAAAAACGCATCAACCAAAGTATTGGTCAAACGAGAAAAAAAAAAGTGGATGGAAAGGATTAATAACATTTGCTTTTCTGTGCATTGAGATAGGAATGCAAGCGTAAAGCCCGGATCATGCCTTAAAATATTAACAGGTCTATTCATTATCAGAGAAAGACGTCATGTCTATTGTAAAACTAATCTGCCATAAATTCAGATTCAGATTCAGCTTAATGTATCATTCATAAAGGAAATTCTTTTCGTAAGCAAAGGAATATTTTCATGTACACATACATACATACATACCATGTACATACATGTTCAAATACACGTATAAATGAATACAATATACACAATTATACTGCACAATTCATATTCACAACACAATAAGCGCACACTTTATTATCAATTCATTATATATTTTAATTCATTATCTTTACACATAAACAACAAAACAACTGAGTCGAGAAAACGTAGGGTCTGTCCTTTCCGCGAAAGTGCATCCACAAAACTGATATTATGTCATAATGGCTTTGATATTTGGTATCAAAGAGTTAGATTTAGTTGAGACACAAACCCGGTTTTCTTTTTGTAGAAGAAAAAGAAAATGTAGAAGAGGGCATGTAAATTCAAATGGGTGATTAGTTTTGTGATACGTGACGTATGCGGTCAGATTTATTTCTTTGACTGATCTTCATGCTAGCTAGTGGTGCATGCTTGCATGCAAACATTTTTCCTTGTTTTTGTTTTATATTTTGGGGCTAGGATATTCATTTTATGTGATTTGGTTTCATTGTTCCAAATAAAAAAAAAAGACTTGACACAATCGATTGAACATAAAAGTAGACAGAGCATTGTAATCCAAAAAGAGGACAAGATAAGACAATATATACAAACATGGAATGTGGGGGACCTACTTAAAAGCCGCTGCAGAGCTTGTAATTAAAAGGTCCCTTGATATAAATTATCGTCTTGTTAAACAAACAACCTAGTAATGAAAACTATAAAAGGAAGGAAAGGGACGTACAGGAAAAGAGAAACCAAAGAGCACGAGAGACAAATAATAAAATACGTCACAAAATAACAAGATAGCACCCTGTAATACCCTTACAAGATTTATCATCAGCCGAGCAACATGCAACATGGTTACGTAACTGTGAGAATGCGCAAGGTGCACATAATAGTATATACTGTACATTGTAGGTGATGACTGGCGGGGAGGGAACATCCCGAATGTTCCACCCGAAGGGTTTGAAATGCTATTGAGAGACTTGTAGCCTCCCGAAATAGCATTTCAAACCCTGAAGGTGGAACGTTTGGTACATGTTCCCAACAATAAAAGTCATCATCTGTTATATTATATGGGTTAGTCAAATACGTCAACGTCAATGTCAACCACCAGCACAACGCACTCGATCGCTCGCTCGCGCAGAGCCAAATTCACTGTGCGCGCAGTCCTTTATAGGCCTTCTGTCATTTTGTTACGTGAAAATGTTTTCCCATGAGAGAACATTACAAAGATAACGAATGTGCCTCCACCACGTGACTGTGTTTAGCCAATCACTAACCGGTATTTGACTAACCCATTTAATATCATAATATGATTCAGGAATTCAGGAATAGCAATGACATGAGCGACTCTGTAAGAACGAAAAGCAAACCCAGAATACTTAAAAAACAACAACCTGATAAAGAGAAGAAAGTTGGAATAAAATTGCGTGCTATGATAAAACATATTCCTTCACAAAGGATTTTTTTTTTTCGTTTAAGACAATTGAGTGACAATGATTCAGTGATGTGAGTGTCAAGGCTATTCCAGAATGTCGGACACGTGTGTACTATTGTTTTAGGTGCAAATCCAGTATTCTTAAAAGGGAAAAGTCGAATTAGTTCTCCTGTCTTATAGGGTAAGAACGGGTTGCTAAGCAAGCCCCCCAAAAAGTGTCATTATTTCACAACATCAAGTTAATGATAAGCAATCAGGCCACGGGGAGGGTGGTAATTTTCTACACGACAAGAGCCTAATAGATTAACACCCCCACGAGAGAGTGCAAGATAACTGATTTTATGCTTCTTCCAATCAATGACTCTTTAATCACCGGGATAAAAAGACACTATATTCATTATATATGTTGATTTCTACACAGATACTTAAATGTATGATATATTGATCGAAAATAGAGCTCTATAATAAACATTGCAATAGATTTGTGTTTAAAGAATTGACCACTATTTAGACTGATTATAGTTGGGAGTTAGCAGTTTCCTGTTCCTGCATTATCCCTCCGCCCCCCCCCCCCAAAAAAAAAGATGAAATTAAGGAAAATGCGCTTTATTTTCAAAGTAAATCATATTTAAAGTATGTGCAGCGTTTTCATAGTGTGAAATTTAAAATAATATACCTGAGAGGATTGCGCCAGTTTGGCGGCTGTTGAGAAGAAATCATCGCTCAGCAGGTAGCAGCATTTTACACTGAAGTTCGAAAGACGTGGCATAGTGCACACCCATTGGGCCATATCTTTGGACGCAGAGGGCGCACTTTTACTATAAAATTTGAAGTCATCGATGGTCAACGTCAAATTTCGTATCTGTAGAAAAAAAAAACACACACACATTAACCAAAATAATCAGTCAAACTACAAGAAAAAGCAAAATGTGTACAGTAAGAACTAATATTTATTTATCAGAGCAGTGAGAATATCAATTTATATAAAGATTATCATAAAAGACGGAAACATGCGATGAAACATTAACAGCTATCAATTATCGGAGGAAGACAATAAAGCCTATCGTAAAACTGATCTGTCATGAAACTAAAAATTTTAATAAAATATGTCATCTTTCTCTCCTTTTTTCTCTCATCTGTCACCGCTCTAAAATCTCTCTTGATTCAAAATAATCCATTTCAAAACAAGCAAAACCCGACTTTATAACTGTCGAGCTTTAAACAGTTCATGGTGCTTTAAGAAAATGTTTGGGAATGTTGACCATAAGTTCACTTCTTAATTGAGAACAAAAAGAAAAGGTGGTGGTGGTGGTAGGGGGGGGGGGGGGGTACGCAGGAAAATAGTAGGTGCAGCAATCTCAAACTCAAATCCAAGGTACAGTTTTGTCATCCGGAAAATTCCTCGACGACTGACTCCGAAAAAACCACGTTATTAGTTCGTTTGCGCCAATGGACAACGATACCTTCCTACCATCAAATCATACGAGCTGATGAACCGTTCTCAGAATCCAACACAGTAACTCCCGATGAATCGATGTAATTATGTACCTTAGTTGAACGTTACCTGGATGAATCGGAACTTGCACCAATCCATTCGAATTTCAATACTGCCAAAACCCCATCTACGGTGAGCTAACGCCAGTCGGGAGAAGCCTGCAGCAAGCAAAAGCTCATAAGGGGGCAGGGGGAGCCCCCCCCCCCCCCATGAGCTTTTGCTTGGGGAGGGGTAATGTTCCATAAAATTGACCGGTTCCTATCGAATTTAAGCTCTTGGATGAAAGAGTAACTGAGAAATCCTTGATTCTCTTGGGTTGAGAACTCAATTTTCAATTCTTCCTTTGCGTAAAACGTATTACATCTTTGATTGTCAGTACGTATGTGGCATTATTGTCTTCGGAGTGGCCTTCGTGTAACTTGTTTATCTCTGACAATAATCAAGTACAATTGTAGTGGTTTGATCGATATAGGAATCTTTAGTTTCCGAAAGTAAGAATTAGCAGTTTTGTACTAAATCCAGAGAGAGATAGGAAAATGTACTTTTGAAATACCGGCAACACAATAGAATCATAGTCTTACGAACTCCATACTTAATTTTGGAATCCCTCCGACATATAACACAACCACCAGGTTTCGTTAAACAATTTAAATTATATTTAATGCTTTATTTTACCATAAAGTAACTACCAACCCAGTTTGTCTCTCTACCACATTACCTTTCCCTGTCTTTGGTAACATAGAAAATGGCTTGGAGCATCAATATCGCTATGAATAGCAGAATATTCCAGATTAGTATCAGTCAATGTCAGACAGGGAGTATTTTACTCCATGGTACATGTGACTTCTGAGTACGAGGGGGGGGGGGGAAATCTGTCCCAAACTATGATTATTTTAACAGTTCACGAATTCCAGAGGTTTGCAATTACTATATAATTATATATATATATATATATATATATATATATATATATATATATATACATCTTGTTGTGTTTAAGGTTCCTTATCACAAACAATAATTCGTTAATGCGTAACGTTTTCAAAGGATTGCCTTTAGCTCATCTTTCTGAATCCACTTTCGGGTTGCTTAAGCTGACAAGCAAAAAAAGCAAAAAAAAAAAAAAAAAAAAAAAAAAAAAAAGGTCTTCAGCGCAAAAACATACATTACCGTGCTCACACGGTTTCTATTTCCTTTCTATCTCTAAGTGTGTGTTTTTGTGGGTGGGTGGGGGGGGGGGGTGGGGGGAGAACAAAGCGGTGAACCCTTGCGTATACCTTTGTTTCGTGCGAAACAAAAGTGGGGGTGTCCCCCCCCCCCAATCCTCCGGCCATGTGCTTTTAGTGCCTCGTAACCTACAACATGCCTCGTGATGCCACTGTCTTGTGGTTATCTATGGCAGAAGAAAATGCTAGAAATTTGGAGGCGAAGTGATGTGACTACTGTACCAGAATATGCACCCTGTTTTTTGTTGAATTTGTTGTGGTATTTGATTAAACAGACTAATAATCTAGAAGATGAAAAGAAAATATACTGGACTAAACTGAACAAGGATGCTGATGTAGAGGCTCACGACTTCCAGTAAATCCATTTCGTAATTCCATGACAGAATTAGCAGTTTACCATTTGAGTATATGAATATAAGAACGACCCAAGTCCAATTTTTGGCCAAATTCAGTTTGACATGGGAAATTGTAGCTTATGCATGGACTCATCTTGTGTATAAATGATAAATCCTAATTACCCCCGGAAGTGCCTGAAATAAATGAGTTAAATCTTATATGAATGTAAGAATGCAGTACTTAGGTCATTATTACATTCATATTATAGCGCCCTCTCTCGTCCTTCTCTCATCTCTATAGCAGAATATCATGTATATGAATCAAAGAACGACCCAAGTCCATATAAATCAAAGAACGACCCAAGTCCATCACACAAAATGGCCTCTCCACAATTAATGTTAATGTTAATTGTCATAATAATGTATGTTATAATTTGTTTATGCAATGTTGTCTTCCCATCACAGTTAAATAGAATAGTATTGGACAAACAAAAAAGATATGAAGTTTTTTTTTTTTTTTAGTTTACTCGAAATGGTCTTCCATGGACTTGGGTCGTTCTTATATTCACATACTCATTTGCTTAACATGTCCACCTCTGCATAATTTAATATATACTTTCTTCTTTGGTACTACATTCTTATTTGCAAATGCTATGTCTTCATTCTTTGTCACTCTAATTTGTTAAGAATTTTGAAAACTTTCTTATTTCGTATACCACCATTATAAACTCTGAAACCTAACCAGTATATCAGATTTATAGATGACCAAATGCAATATGAATATTCGGAAGATTTATTTTAATAATGAAAAAAAAAACCCAAAAGGTGAATAAGCACTTATTTCGCAACAGACTAAAGCCTTCTCGACGAATTTTGCAAAAGATAAAAACAGATATCTAAAAACATCATTGAGAAACATATAATTTGCACATTAGCCACGAAAATTAATGTCAGGTCGTACAGAGTTTTACCGTGTTAGTGACATACCTGAGATGATGATGCTGCGGCAGTGGCTTTTGCAAGGAAATCACCGTCCAAGTAGTAACAATGAAGATTGAAGCTTGACAGACTTTGCATAGCGAATACCCATTTTGCCAAGTCGTCCGCCATTGAGGATTGATGTTTAGAACCGTCATCCCAACTGTCGAAAACTAGTTTCAGATCTTGAATCTGGGGGAAAGAAAAAAACAGATTTTTCTTTTTTTATGAATAAACATAAATCTAATTTTTCACATGCATACAAGAAATAGAAACAGAAATATAAACAGAAACAATGACTGATAGAACGGCTCCACACACACACGAAAACAAGCACAAAGAGAAGTTTGAAGCACTAACTGGAAACATCGTAACAGATAGACACATTTATTGTATTCTTTTAATAACGTTTCTCTTTACCTTTTCACTTTTCCCGTCCTAATTTACACAATGGCAAAAGAATTGCAACAAGACAGAGAATCATGAATGAGACGGTATCGTCAGATACTATAATTTGGTGATTCAAAGAGCCGCTGACATGAGACCTTAGATGAGTAGGCCCAAACTCCCGTGGTTTCTGCTATCGGGACCGGTTATACAGTATCTTTACCAGATGATACTCCCATGCTTTCTGCTTTCGTTGACCTGTTATATCTTAAAAGGTTGATACATGGACCTTTTTTGAGATAGTATGGCTCGTAGCCAAATATACGAGAAGAGAGTTTAGAATATTAATAATTTCATGTGACCATATTGCATCACGAACCAAACAAAAAGTCGCACCTCTTGATTTTATGTGAGGACTAAAAAATGGTGATATGGGTCAACCGAGTCAATTTTGAGTTTTTCATGTTTTCTGAAACCTTGGCATTATAAAATAAATACAAAATTGTGTATTCAGCAGGTTTTCTACAACTTTTTTTTTGTAGCATAGTGAAGTCAGGTATGTTATGGAGAACCCTTTTATCTCTTGAAAATATTTTTGCACATTCTTCACTTTTAGACAACTTTTGAAAAAATAAAACTATTGCTTTGAAAGTTGGGATTATGGACAGAATGTGTGAATAGAGCACACCCAATATCAGCTTCACATGATGATCCATTCTTTGCTGTTGTTCCAGTGGTTTGCATGCCCCATTTTATCTTTGTTTGTTTGTTGTTGTTTTTTTTTCATTCATCACATAGTGTGGTTTGGTAAAGATTAGGTGCTTGAATAGACGCTGTACTCTTTTCTCAGTTCACAATTTTTCAGGGTGTGTGCTTTCTTTCTCATATTTAGATAAGTTAGGAGAGTCCAATATGGTATTGAGGTATATATCATTTTAAAGCTTAAAATCTGTTCTTAAAGAATATGTCTGAACTACAAATCCATGTACTGTACTTCAGAGCCTCTTTTCTCAGTTCACAATTTTTCAGAGTGTGTTCATTCTTTCTCATATTTAGATAAGTTAGGAGAGTCCAATTGCATTGAGATATACATCATTTTAAAGCTTAAAATCTGCTCTTTCAGAATCTGTTTTAACTACAAAGCCATGTCTGCCAACTTTTTTTTTTTTGAGTTTGTGTTGCATGGTCAATCATATTCCTGCATCACAAAACCAACAAAAATCACCAGACATGGAACCTGAAAGAGCATACAGGTGTACTCTTGGCTTTTAAATGATGTATAACTCAATTCAAATGTACTCTCCTAAGGTACCTGAATATTAAAGAGAAAGCACCTACGCTGGAAGAGTGTGAACTGAAAAAATAGGCTCTGAAGTGCAGCGTCTATTCAAGCACTTAACCCGCTCCTTAAGGGAACCTGGTTTACCAGGTTCCCGTGGGAGCAACTGATATACGGGAACCTGGTTTACCAGGTTCCCAAAATGAAGACAAGGATGCCTGCTTCAGTGGCCTAAATTCATGTTTCTTTGTGTGAGAATGCTCAGAAAAGGGAGTTTGATAAAAAGATCAGAGTTTATTCTATCAGGATTTGTTCTCCTGCTGTTTAAAAAAAGGGGGTTTACAGTATTATGTACCTTTTCCCGATTATGTACCCTTTTCCCGATTGTTTATGTTTCAGTTTAACAACGTCCAACCATCCTCATTATCTGTTTTCAAAGAATATGAGCACGATTGTAAATATCGCCATGCCTGACGGAAAATATGATCACATCATCACATTTCTTCGTATTAAGCACATTGTATGCGACCGGCTTGAGAAAGTTTATGTCATTAATAATTCTTTATCGGAAGCATCTTTTTTCGGTTTCGCGAAGTGCAAGACAGTTGACACTCTATCATTTCATTTAAAGCAACTCGTGTACATGTTTAGCAATAATTTGCTTCCGTCTTTTTTTTTAATACTTTGTTCCTTAAAAAAATCAATCATTCCATGAATATATCCCAGGAGTTCCTATGAATTTCATACGCCTCTTTTACGAATGGTCATTGATACAAATACACTAAATCATGTAGGCCACAAGTTATTGGAATTCTTTGAATCAAGATGTAAAAAAAATGCCACATCCATATATTCTTTTGAGAGGAGACTGACGCCCTTTTTATTGCGTGACTGAAGTACTCTTTATCGTATGATTCTACCGTACTGAACTAGTAATTTGGCATTCGTACTTACATACTTACTCGCTTTGTCTCCCCTTCGCTATTGCCGAAAGCGTCTTAGCAAATTAACATGACTAAAGGAGATGAATTTTTAGATATTATTCCCGTACATTATTATGTCCCTTTATTTGTCCCTTTTTTCAGGCGTCACAATATCATTTTTATCTCCACAACTATTATTTATTTCTCTTGACATGCTTTCGCCGAAGATCGCTGTCTCCATCTTCTGTCTGTTAGTCTTGTCCATTCTGTTTTGTATTATACATACATTCCTTCAGTAGTGGCATTGTTATCTAGTCTCGTTTCATGTTTCCTCTCGTCTTTGTAAGTGTATTTCCCTGTCAATCTATATTTCAGTGGTTTCTTTTTAGCACTCCCGTACACTACTGTATGTCCCAATAAAATTACAATCATATTTTCGCATTGATATTATCAAATATGATTAAACTGTCTAAATGCTACTATCGATATGCGACCAGTTGATAGATGTACCTTTCAGCTGACACAGTGGCGTAACTACGGGGGGGGGGGGGGGGGGGGAGCACGTGCACCCCCTTCCCCTCCCGTCCCCCCCCCCCCCCCCACCCGCTGGAAAAAAAAAAACCCAAAATTTTAATTCAAGGGTTAGTAAACTGCTTTTGAAATCAACATGAAAGGGTGATCAGGAAATAAGATATTTTTTTTTTTCTGAGATTTCTTCTAACCATAATTAAAGACTTATATTTTGTGAAACAATGTTCAAAAAGCCCATTCTGAATATATAAGCAGGATGTGCGCTGTGTACTCAGAACATCCGAACGGCAAAAAGAGTCGCTGCACTGTTCGCAATGTGATATAGAATGTCCACCTAGTTTGTACCTTACGCTTCGTTATATCAAAGCTAGATCATTGATTTTGCAGTGTTGCTTTACTAGCTAGTCTATATTAAAATGTCTTGCATTGCCAATAATAAGGCTTGACCTGGGCTATTTCCCAACTTTTCCATGTGTATAAAACACACTCACACACAAACACAAACAATTAGGGGATGCTCTAAAGTGCAGAAAATAAACCGACACCCTTGACTACCAGTGGAGAATCCGGTGTGTGTGGGGGGGGGGGGGGGGGGGGGGCTTAATTTCCAAAGCGTAAAAGTATAGCTACAAACGGCAGTTTTTGGACTATTAATGTCAAAATTTTCACGCTAGCTCCCCCTCGCTCGCATTTTATAGCTTTGCCATTCTCCTGATGTTGCTGCCAGTAATTGCCAGCAGTTGCGCCCGGTGCGCCCCCTTATTTTCCAAAGCAAAAAAAATATATATATATAGCTACAAACGGCAGTTTGGGGACTGCAAAGTGTCAAAAGTTTCAAGCTCGTTCGCATTTTATCGTTATGCCATTCTGTTGATGTTGCTGCCAGTAATTGCCAGCAGTTGCGCCCGGTGCGCCCCTCTTAATTTCCAAATCGAAAAAAAAAAATAGCTACAAACGGCAGTTTGGGGACTGTAACATGTCAAAATTCAATTTAATTGTTATGAAATTCTTCTGATGTTGCTACCAGTAATTTGTCGTTTCACACCGTCATTCCATAATCCATGTAAGGAAAACTTAAAATGTTGCTCAATGACTACGCTGTGGAATTTATCACATTCCATTATGTACTGCAGACTGACAGCGCGCGCACACACACATAGACACGCACGCATGCACAAGCATACACACCCTCAAAATTACTTTTTCACGAGGTGCCCACCCTACCCCCTCCAATGTCTTGACCCACGGTACGCCACTATTTCAGCAAAGGCCGAAAGGAAGATGAGTTGTTCCGAAGAGTAAGATAACAGTAACAGAAACAAAACCAAACAACCGTGCCTCACAGTGATTTATGGCAATACACGAAACACACGGCCAGGTGTGTATGATCTCTTTATCTTTATTTTGAACGTTTTACTACGTCATCGATATTTGCATTACTTATTACATGAAAAAAAAATATCAGTTTTGAGATGACATCCACTGAAGTGGTTTATTCTTATTAGAGCACAGCCAATCTGTACTTTCATATTAGTGTAGAATGATGTACTGGTAACGACTCTTCTCAGAGTGTCAAATTTAGTTGTGATGCATACTTCCAGTTTGTCTGAAAGAGAGATAAGGAAACCGAACCAAAACGTTTGTTTATGATTCATGCAAATGAATTGATGTACAGTCCTCCCCATTCTAGAACACTTTTCATCATTGTTTATCCTTTCCTCGTCCAATTTACAAGCATAAACGGATCGAATACGTTTGATTGAGACCTAACCTCAGGTTTCTCACATGTATTTATTTATTTTTATTTTTCAAGATAGACAAGGAAAGACATCTCATGAAATTTCAAGAGGGATTCCACGTTCATTTGAAGAAAAAAAAAATGTTTTGACATGCATGGGATATCCAATAGAGCAATCCTAATAACATTAAAACCAAGCTTTTATCATAGGACCACCATGTTTTACAATGTGTGTGTGTGTTTTTTTTTTATATCTGCGCCAGTCTAAAAGTAATTTTGATGTAATAAATTTGGATTTCCTCTGAGGATGGTAGGTTTTGTGTTATTTTATTATGTGGTATATTGGTTTCTCGCAAAAAGTTAAAAACCGATTCTTCTCTCCACCAGTACTACTCCATCCCCTGTATGTTGGCAAAAGCAGCTCAACAGACAAAACAGAGACTGATATTGATGTCCGAAGGGAGAAGTATATTTGAAAAAAAAAAGTGAAATGTTGCACATTATTTTGTAAAAGAAAGACGTATATGTGACCCGCTGCAACAAAAGGGTACCAAAGTCGGGGGAGGACAATTTTCTGAAAATGACATGACATTATTCCCCTACTCTTACACTTTAATGTCATATATAATATGACTCCTAAAAGTACTCGGATGCAGAGATATCGATGATTGTATTAGCGCATGTCGAGTGGTTTAAGAAATCAGCGTTTCGAGAAAACCGTTTGACAATAGAAGGTACGCTCCTAGCAACCTCTGCGATGTTCATTCAAGCTTAGCGCCAGCGGTCTACGCATGACCAAACAGTAACCAGGATGTCACGCACTGAGCAATGAGATCACGCCCTTGTTGCTAGGGGCGGAGTCTAGCTGAGGCGCTAAATCCAAATCTTCGGACACTTTTCCGTTCCGTTGAAAGTCGGGAAATCATGGCCCAGAAAAATTATATTTTCTTGCCTTTCCTTTGATCATTTAGCTTCGAAATTTTGGCAAATGATAGAAGATACATTTGACTGCAAAATTACGCAAAAACAGATATCCGCATGTTTTGACGGATTTTGATGATCTGACTTCAAAATCGATTTTCTCGGCTCGCCGGTCAGCGTCTTTAGGATCCTTTTGTTGCAGCGGGTCACATACTATACTCAGAAGCGGTCTTCAGTTTAAGCAAAAAGCTATACAAAGAGCTAAGTGACATAAGAGGACAAAATGGAAAATCACACACAGTCTAAATTTAACTAGCATACCTGACAGGATGATGCCGAGGCGGATGCTTTGGAGAGAAACTGGCAGTTCAGGTAGGGACATTTAAGACTGAAGCTTGAAAGACTTGGCATAGTGCAAACCAATTGGGCCAAGTCATCCCCCATCGAAGACTGTTGTTGAGAACCGTCGTGCCAGCTTTCAAAATTCAACGTCAGATCCTGTATCTGTGAAAGAAAAAAATAGGGAATATCAAACAAGTGAAAAAAAATCAATTAGGGAATATTAAGTAAAAGCCAATAACATAATCAACTGTGACCCTGCACCTCAAAACAAACAAAAAGTCGCCAGACATGAAATTTTAGTTAAGACCACACTCTGAAAGAGCAGACTTTAAGCTTTAAAATGATGCATAACGCAAATCAAATGGACTCTCCTAACCTATCTAAATATTGGAAAGACAGCACAAACTCAGGAAAGTGTGAACTGAGAAAAGAGGCTCTGAAGTACAGTGTCTATTTTAGCACTTAATCTTTACCAAACCGTGCTGGCTGTGCGATGAATGGGACAAAAAAACAGGAAGTAAACCACCAGAGTATCAACAATGAAGGGATTATCAAATTAAACTGAAATTAAGCGTGCCTCATTAACACATTCTGTCCATAATTAATGCCAACTTTCAAGGCCGTAGCAATATCATTTCAAAAGTTATTAGAGTTGAAAGTGAAGAGTGTGTACAAGGTTTTTCAGAAATGAAAAAGGGATTCTAAAGACACACCTAATCACACGTGGTAAACTGCTAAAAAAAACACACACACTTTCCTGTCCGTTTTATGATACAAAATTTTAGCATAATGTAAAAGAAGACCCTCTCTTTCAGAAAATATGAAAAAATCAAGTTCGGCTAGGTTGACCCACTTCACTTATTTTTAGTCCTCACGCAAAATCAGTGTGTGCGACTTTATGTTCGTTTTGAGGTGCACTGTCACATATATCAACATCATTTAGAACGCATAACCAAGTGAATGTCACCTCAATAATGATTCATAACATGCAAAACCTGGAACACAGCCTCGTAATACTCATGTCAACGCCTTTATTGCCTGCGGTATTATATTACCACACTTTCCACAATGATTGGGCAAACAGAAATTCTCTTTCATATTCCAACATATTATTTATTCCACTACGAGAGAAATGTCCGTTGAGTATAATAATTAGGTGTGTAATGAGGCGGATCGGATATCGTCAACTTTGCCGTTTCAAGAATTCAAGGAAGATTTTTCATTGTTCCTTCCACCAGTGATCAATGGTGAACAGGTATAATCACTTCAGTAATACCATATCAGTAAATAACGTGTCATTTACAAGAATGGATATACAGACATTTGAAAGTAATGTGAGGGGTAACTTGTGATTTCTCGCTTGTATAATATTTCATACTTTTAGGAGAGTGCCATCCGGTCATTTTCGTTCAATGACAAACATTCTCAGTGACTAAAGGATTTCTGATGTAAAGGTCAATGGACCCGTTATTGAAGAAAAGTTACTAAAAGGAATATTGAAACCAATCAAAAAAAAAAACAAAACAAAACAAAACAAAAAACAAGTCTAGAGCAAGCAACACAGATCATCAATCCTTTTCCATGCCTCATTCCTGTACCCATCGACAATTAGGCATTAAAAAGAGGAAATCATACATCCATCACTTCTCGTTCACATTGTTTATAAAAACTCGTAATGACACTCTAATACAAATCGAAGATAAAACAATCAACGCCCATGCAATGTAAAATGATAATGTATACCTGGCAAATACCTACTGTGTTGACGCAACCAGCAAGTTGTTAACTTCATAACAAATTAATAAAAAAAAAAAAATGGAATCCCATTTTCTTTGCTCATTTTTCTAATAATGATTTATATTCTTTCTGGTTAGTTTATTCTGTCTTTATTTGTTACAAACTCTAAAAAGTTGAATTATCCATCGAGTTTATGCCAGGTTTAAGTGTGCGCGTGTGTGTCACACAAAAACACACTGCTGTAGCTTCTGACCACCCGAGCATTGAGAATTTAGGGTTTCTGGGACGAACATTGAACTACGGCTTTTTATAGCTCAGTCGGTAGAGCACCGGTCTAGCAATCCGGAGGTCTCGGGTTCGAATCCCGATGGAATCCCATTTTCTTTGCTCATTTTTTCCAATAATAACAAATTAAAAACTGACAATTCGGTGTCAAAGATACTCTCCATTTACATTCCAGTACACAGATGTACAAATTGATTTGCCACCTCGTAATAAGTATTACACATATTCGTAATAAGACGTGCAAATTGGCCATGAGGCCTCTTGCATAAAAAACAAACACAAATAACAGAAACAACAGCAGCACTGTCATCGTTTGTGTAATTTTTGCTCTGACAAAATGATTATCGCAGGACATGACGTTTTAAATGAACGAATAATAGTATGTGGAAACAGCTTAATATTGATCGGCACATTTATAGGCAGATCTATACTTAACAAAACTCACAGGAAAGTTGGAAATTATCATCGCAAAAATAGAATATGACCCTGCATCACAAATCTCCAAAAGGCAACATGACTTTCTTGGAAATGTATTAATGTATTCACTCTCTGTCCACGAGTAAGCCATACTGATCAATCAATTTTCTGAATGATTTTATGCCAGCACATGCCCAAAATTGTGCATGGGTAAGAAGAATGCATATGCATTTTTTAGTATTGCAAGGCTAAATTAATCAAACATTGTTACAAAGACGTGATACAATCAATGTCCTGCGTCAGATAGTACAGTA
Organism: Diadema setosum; assembly: GCA_033980235.1. Taxonomy (NCBI): domain Eukaryota; kingdom Metazoa; phylum Echinodermata; class Echinoidea; order Diadematoida; family Diadematidae; genus Diadema; species Diadema setosum. Next base: position 400,147 of record JAWLSL010000027.1, read on the forward strand.
TAGTAGTGACAGAAGTCAAAACATGACAACGAATTGCTTTGGAGGAAATAACAAGTTGTAAAAGTCATAACCATAGATTATTATTATTTTTTTTTTTAACAAGAGGCATGCATACTTTCAGTTTTATATGTAGTCCAAGAGCATTAGGTCAAAATAAGCTTAAACCTCGACATTTTTTGTAACAATCTGATTTTTTTTTCTCAACAGGTCCAGAAATATGTCTAAAATAACATACTGAAAGTCCTCATAAATTCTCTTTGAGCATTTTCGACAATATACGATGGCGTCCAAAATGGCCTCCATTTCCTGAAATTCTTTTAACTTTTCAAAAAGAGAACCCTTACACAAAACCTACATATCTAAATCTATATTTTGAATCATTAAGAACTCAGTAAAATACATATCAAGAGATTTTGACACACACCAGTACCGTTATCCAAGGAGGCGTTAAAAATGGCCGTCATTTTCTTAAATTCTTATAAGTTGTCAACCAGGTAACCCAAATACGAAAAATAAACACCCGTGTTTGTTTGTTTTGTTTTTTTGTTTTTTTTTCCGTTTGTTTTTTTGTTTTGTTTTTTTTTTTGGGGGGGGGGGGGGGATGATGCACACAAGTTCCGTAATTCAAGATGTCGTCCAAATGGCTGCCGTTTCCAACTATAATATTTATAACCTTTCAAATAGGCTACCCAAATACATAGATCCAATGTCTTAGGAATAAATGTTTTTAACGATGAAGAACTCAATAAAATACATTATTATTAGGGGGCTTTGACGGACACAAGTACCGTAATCCAAGACGACGTCCAAAATGGCTGCCATTTCCTGATTTTTTTTTAACCTTTGAACTAGGCTTTTCGATACAAAGTTTAAGTGTCCCTGTCTCGAAACACGAAGAACTCGATAAAATACATATTAAGAGATGATGACACACTAGTAGCGATCAAACCACTCGAACTCTTGCTTAAATGCAAAATGGGGAGCAAAATGGGCGGCAGTAACAATTTTTTTTTCTCACCATTATGTAAATTAAAGGACAAGTTCACCTTCATAAACATAAGGATTGAGAGAATGCAGCAATATTAGTAGAACACATTAGTCAGAGTTTGAGGAAAATTGGACAATCGATGCAAGAGTTATGAATTTTTAAAATTTTTGTGTTGGAACCGCTGGTTGAGGAGACTACTAAGGCTCGTGATGTCATATGAGTACAACAGTATAAAGAAAATGTAAAGAAAATTCAACATATTTTCACTTTTTTCGCATAATAAAAGAGCACTTGACTTACCTCTTTCTAAAGGCAATGGGAATAATATTACCGATAACATATGTCACTAACGAGTCGAGGGAATGTGTACTTTTTTCAAAAGATGAAATTTTGTGAAATTCTCTTTATATTTTCCTTATTGTTGTACGCATGTGACATAATACACTGCAGTAGTCTTCTCATCCAGCGGTGACTGCACAAAAACTTAAAAAAAAATCATAACTTTTGAACGGATTGTTCGATTTTCCTCAAACTTGCAATGATGTGTTCTACCAATATTGCTACATTCTCTCAGTCCTTATGTTAATGAAGGTAAACTTGTCCTTTAATGTGAGTATAAATTAAAATAAGAATAAAAAAACAAGTTTTTATGTGTAAAGTAAACAATTAAAAAAATTTGGATGTTAAAATCAAGGAGTGTGTCCTTGTTACGAAAGAAACTTTCACCATTGCATTTGTTGCTAAACAGAAAGCCTACATGGTCAATTTTGTCACCTCAAATACGTGAGATGTTCCTCTCACATACGGCTTGCATTCTATGCGGTGAATGACTATCAAGCGGTGTTCCCAACTAGATTTTGCATGTACACTTTAAGTTTCTGTCACTATTTTATGTGCAAAAGTCATTACTTTACAGTAATGTAGCAACTGGTAATTCAAAAGGAAAATTAAAAATACAATTGTTATACATTGTATATGGAAGCAAAGTTTGGCATTCCTCTTTAACTTTGCTCACTATTATGTCCAACTTAACAGAAATTTATACAGATTGGAAAAACAGAATTCTTTTTCTAAGAATGACTATCTTCGTGTCTCAGAATAACGTGGCACACAGGGGGTTTCCACCATGGCACATAAAGAGTTAAAAACAGTTAAGGAAAAAGATATGTTCAGGAAAGTGTCGGGGAGGGGGAGTGTGGGAGGATAATACTTCTTCCCATACGATGGAGATTTTGATAGTGGCACTTTCCAATTTGAAATTCAGAGATTTAGCGCACACAGACACTGACTGAGGTGATGAAATATTTGATATTTGTCTTTGTCATAAAAATAAGGAAGTATGTATTTATTTAAATATGCGGAGGTGTGTGAGGTGATGCTCCATCCCACAAAATGGATATATATTTTTCCATGTTACGGGTTTAATGGTGCGCCTTGTTGATGAAATACTATATTGTTTTCTATCAAAAGTGTTATTCGAATAAGACTAGCATGTATTGATTGATTGATTGATTGATTGATTGATTGATTGATTGATTGTATTTGTTCCTGCATTATATCTTTGCTTATGTAGATACATAATATTGAGCTACCCTGAAAAATCAGCTTATTACCGACAATGTCCAGGTTTTTGTTGTTGAACTAATTACAAGATGATTGAACTAACTGGGACAAAACAATTGTTTTTACCCGATTGTATTAAAGTTATAAGATTATTTTCTGTAAGAGCGTCCTATTTCAATTTTTGATAACATTCAGCATTTGGTGATAGTGCAGTTATTCCCATTTTTTTTTTTTTACAGTATCAAATCTTGCACCGTTCAACAAACCTTGAAGGGATTTTATAATTTCGGTTGAGACCTTACCCCCGGTATCTATCATTAATATACGAAGATGAGAATAGATTTTGATTTTTTTTTAATATGAAAACAACAACAACAACAACAACAACAACAACAACAACAACAACAACAACTCGTAATTCCAGGAACGTAATCGACGTTAATCATTTTGATGTAAATTGGTTTTGAAGCGATTTTGATATCCAAAGCGGAATAATCCTAATACATCACCGTAAATAACTATGGTCCATTATTAACATACCTGGCAGGATGAGGCTGAGGCAGCTGCTTGTTTGAAAACGCTACAGTCAAGGGAGGAACATGTCACACTGAACCTCGAAAAACTTGGCATAGTGAATATCCACTTGATCTTGTCAAGCTGTAGAAAAGAAAATCCCAGAAACATTCACACACAATAGCTGATTAAAGACAAGAAATCGAGCCAACGTTACAAGTCAAGCGGAAACCTGGAATTGTTGTATGCACACGAATCTGATAATGTGACCCGCTACAACAAAAGAATCCTAAAGTCGCCGACGGCTGATTCGAGAAAATCAAGTTTGGAGTCACGTCATCAAAATTTGTCAAAACAATCGGATTTCTGTTTTTGACATAATTTTGTCATTCAATGTTTTGTCTACCATCTGCCGAAGATTCGAAGCTAAATGACTAAAGGAAAGGCAAGAAATTAGCGTTTTTCTGGGTCATGGTTTTCCGACTTTCAACGTAACAGAAACGTGTCCGAAGATTTGGATTTAGCGCCGCAGCTACACTCCGCCCTTAGTAACGAGGGATTGATCTTATTGGTCAGCGCGTGGCATCCTGATTACTGATTGGTCGTGCATAGACCGCTGGCGCTAAGCTTCAATGAATATCGCGGAGGTCGCTAGGAGCATGCCTTCTATTGCCAAGCGGTGAAAACTGTCTCGCCTCCCCTTGATCATGATAGCGTCGCAAGGAAAACTTTGAAGGCGTTTTTCTCGAGACTCTGATTTTCTCAACCACTCGACATGCACTAATAAATTCATCGATATCTCCGCAACCGGGTACTGTTATGAGCTGTGATATACATGATATTAAAGTAGAAGAGTAAGGGAATGATGTCATGCCATTTTCAGAAAATTATCCTCCCCCGACTTTCGGATCCTTTTGTTGTAGCGGGTCACCAATTTTCTAACGACATGTGGAGAATCAGATACAAATGTCATAAAACCTCAATACACAGGACTACTGCCCCAATACGCCTCGCGTGCAATATTCATGAAGCGACATGTGACACTGGATTTCGCATTGCATAATTCGTCGCTCGTTTCACGAAGTGACCGCTGAGCGCTTTATGCGTTAAACCAAACTTCTGAGAAAATCGCTTTTGAATATTCAGCTTATAATATCAACTACGTTTATCCTCAAAATATGTTAATTGCTTTGATAATGAAATTCGGAATATTCTTCATTTTCAAATGCTCTATAGTTTATCGCGGAAGAGTGAGTATTTCTTTCACAAATCATCACCAAACACAACGGTCACTTCGTGAAACGCTCATAACGCAACAACACGCTGAGCGAACTTTTCACGAAGTGACCGCTCTACACGGCTTATGGGCGCACACGTGCTAATGATATCCACACGTACAGTAACCGCACTTTCATTTTTTAAATGAGTCTCGAATTCAATTGTTATCATACTACAGAGAAACAAAGGGACAGTTAGCAGTTCAGCATTTACTGATCACTCTGTTATGAAAACCTGTCAACCTGAACGGGTAAAAATTTAGAAAATGAACTTTCAAATAGCGGTCACTTCGTGAAACGCTCATAATGCAACAACACGCTGAGCGAACTTTTCACGAAGTGACCGCTCTACACGGCTTATGGGCGCACACGTGCTAATGATACCCACACGTACCGAAACAGCACTTTTATGATTTACATGAGTCTATAATTTATTTGTTATCATACTACAGAGAAACAAAGGGACAGTTAACAGTTCAGCATCTACTGATCATTCTACTATGAAAATCTGTCAACATGAACCAGTAAAATTGCAGAAAACTCACTGTGAACATAGCGGTCACTTCGTGAAACGCTCATAATGCAACGGCGCGCTGGGAAAATTTTTCACGAAGTGACCGCTCTACATGATTTCGTATGGTCGCGCATGTACTTTTATGTCCACAGTGGGGTGGGGGGAGGGGGGAGGGAGGGGGGCATAGTCTCCATACCGTCAAGGGTCGGCTTATATTGGAGACCCTTCTGTTTAACTTCCCTGAACTGTTTGTCATTTGTCTTGTATGAAAGTACTATGTGTCGAAATACTGTTTGTCATAAATGGCGTGTACATGATCATAACTGATGTCACGGAATTAAGCAGAAATAAATGAAATGAAATCAAATCAAATCAAATTTCTCCCTTTGTTATTAAACTCCCCTTCTCCTGCCTTCACTTTTTTAACATCAAATATGCTCCTACTTTCACATCTCTCTTTCTCTCTCTCCCCTTCTCTCTCTTTCTCTCTCTCTCTCTCTCTTACTTCTCTTTCTCTGCATCCAACTACTTCTTTAAAGATCGATGTCACTTGTATGATTTCCTTTGTCTAATTCCAACATTCCATTATGACACACCTCCATTCAAATAGAACATACTGTCATATTGCCCCCAATACTGTTCAAAGAAATATCATTCGACTACCACTGGTGACCAACAGGTTCATAAGCAATTCAAATATTTGAAAATATTGACAGATGCACTGAACATGGAAAAATAATTCCACTGCGGATACTGGACAATTATTCAAAATGTTCAAACAAAAGGTGACATTTAATATGATTCGATGTGGACTTTGCAAAATATGTACATACAGCTGTATCATAGTTTTATCGTAAAAAAATGTAAAACAACATTATTTGAAAACTTCATGTATGTTATTAAGAAATGTTAAATATATACTTAAACAAGGCATGTAATTTTCTGCAATTTGGATTTGAAATTCCATCATACAAAATTAGGAATATAGCAATCAATTCTTAGTGTTTACTTTCAATGCCAAATTAATTAAGATTCATACTATCAACTAATTTGATATGTAAATCATCTAATACATCTTTTCCCAATGACACGTCGAATCGTTTGCAAATTCATTTTTATAGGCCTATTAAGATTATCAAGTTTACTCATTCATTTGTGAAATTATGTCGGGTATTTTTTTTTTCATCATGAAAATGTACATAGACAACAAAATTTGACAACCACAAATATAATCTTTAAAGTGTAAAGATGCCTTTGAACAAGACATGTCCTTTTTTTTTTTGCAAGTTGGATGTCATATCTCATCTTAAAAATTCATCAATACATAAATAATTATTAGTATTCGGTTTTGATATAAATATATTAAATAGCATAAAAACAACTAATCGGAAATTTGATTCCATTGACACATGACCTTGGAATCATTTACAATTTCATGAATGATATTATGTCTAGTTTGATTATCAACTGTATTAATTGATTTGTGAACTATTTACATGTGGGTCTTTGATGTTTTCATCATAACAATGTTGAAAACATAGACAAAGACAACAGTATTTGACAACTGCATCACTACATTGAATCAGTAGAACGTTGTACAGCAAAGGAGAAAGAAAAGAAAAAAGATACACTAGTTCAAGACATGAAGTTTAGCTCCATAGTTATTCAACAAGGCAATTAGTTATGTTTGCCCCATCTATTCTTATCAAAGTCAAGCAGTGAAATATGTTTTTGGGGTTTTTTATCCAAAAAATACATGACTACATGTAGTTACAGAGCTGGTTTGAAATAAACCTTTACGTGTTGTAAACACGGAGAAGAAATCAGTTTCACATTTATTAGTATACAATGTACTTAAAGTAGTAGATGACAAGTGTAAGATGCATCAAAATTGTTTATGAAATTTTCTGTTGGTTGGATATTAAATCTCATCGTACAATAGGCAACAAATGAATCACTACTTACATAAGAAACATAAATATTTCTCGTATTTACAAAATAACTATCAAATCCCTTGTTTCCTGTTAGGAGAAAGTTGCCTTGATGTATATGATTTTGCTATTGGCATTTCTCTCATATTATTAACCTGATTGATAGCAAAAGCAACATTGTGTGATAGGCAATCTTCATTCCGCTCTGAACGGTCGAAGCATGAATAGCAGAAGCATTTGTGACAAGCTAGCGAAACTTTTCGCTCGCACAGGAAGTTGTTACATCTCATCAGTCCTTCTGGGGCCTTATGACTTGGCTCCGTAGTCTCTTTATATAGGAAACAAAACAGAAACAGAAAATATAAGACTTTAAAGAAATTGTGAAATAGTATAAGGGCTGTATCACATATCATTCTATAAAAGGGCTTATGTAGTTTGTCATTTTATTATGAACAAAGCTCATTAACATAAAAACTTAAACCAAAGTAAAAATAGAACATAATACACTGATTCTTTTCGCAGAATAGAGCCTTAAGGGTAGGATATGAAGGAAAGTTTCTTACAAGCAAACTTAGAACATATTTAATATAAAACGCTACAAACTGCATGATAATGAACAAATTAGATGGAAATTTGGGTGGGCTTAGCAAACTGAAACATCTAACCTTTTTGTCTAGTGATCAACACGGACAAGAGCAGTTCATCATCAGATGAATCCTGTTATTCATCTTCATCTTCAGAATCATACGCGTAGTCCTTGACTAGGTCGTACCAAGGAACGCGCCCTCCCATCGCCCATCTCCTGACGACAAAGATGTCTTTCTGCAGATTCTCTTCTCATTCCAGATCTTTGGCAGCCACAACATTTTGTCCACCCAGTGCCAACTCAACCAGCACGTCTGTGTCAGGATCTAATGATTGTGAATCCGAACTGAACACACACAAATGAAGAAGGAAACATATCAGCACTGATTATTCAAATGGATGAAAAATAATTACCTCATTTCTCTAACAGTAAAGTACTGCTTTAATGAAGTTCATCCGACATGTAAATGATTTTATAAACTGTGATTCTCATAATTTGACAAAGATTCTCCTTATTTCATTGTTCCCTATCACAGCACCGATACTTAAACTGATCCACTACATAACATATTTTCCCATTTACTCGTAGAATCCAAGAAGACACATGCAGATCAACCAATACATGACCAAAACCTGAATCATGCAATCTCCTATGAAAGTTCACATATTACTGAAGTCGTCGTCATTCATATAGGTTATGATACATGTTGCACTTTTGCTTTAAGAATGACAATACAAATTAAAAGAGTATAGTTTCACACAACGAATCGTATATCTTACCGCGTTTTTTTTTTCTCTCTTGCAGTTTCTTTTTGGCGCCATGTCACAAGCTTGACTGCATTTGAAGTCGAAACTGTGGAACATAAAAGGAGTACATCTGTTTTGATATCTTGAAATGATTATATAATCATTGAATTACACTCTGTTGAAGGCTTTATTATCAGAACATAATTCTACATTTCAAGATAGTACTTTACATTAGCAGTCGCCCTCCTGGATATCTTTAATAGTAATGGACCTGAGCTATATTCTGTATCATCTACAGAACCACCCCCCCCCCCTTCCACCCATTTGATTTCTTTACATTCAAGGACACCTTCCTGTTTAATAGGATAATAAAGACAACCACCGGCTGGTACTACGCAAGTATTCAGCAAACAAAATAGAAATTACGATATCAGTGGCTGGGCAACTTCTGAGATAACTGCTCTCACTTTCGAATACATAGAAAGCCTCAAGCCTGTAGCAGTGGGATTAAGCCTTTCTACATAAATATGTTAGCCTTTATTTCTAGGACCGCAAGAGTTATTAAAGCATAAGGCATGGTACCAGCCTCTGTAGATTCATGTTAATGTTGGATCTGATTTTAATTCAAGGGGAAAATAACGATTAAAGATTCAACCATTCTACTGAGTTTGTGCAAATGCGCATTATTCGTCATTTTCACAAGATGTTCAACTTCAAGCAATATCCACATTTTTACTTGCCTTAGTTAGATTAGGAATTGTTTAAGGAAGACTGGGTTCATGTCTACAACATGTAGAATCTAGTACAATTTAACAATCGCTTAACGTTCAATCTAGATTCTACATGCTGTATCTAAAGCTAGACCTGAACCCTACTTTATTCAACAATCCCTAACCTATGAAGGAAAACAAAAATGCAATGATTAATAATCTACGATTGCACAAGTTTAATAGGATTATGAATTTTAAGTACTAGTATTTGATTTGCAGATATTTAAATCTAGGTAATAAACTTGTATGACACTGGCCTTACACATACAGTTCTGTTAATCTTAACGTAGTCGTTAGATCTAACTTAGAACTGCAGTTACTGGTAGTACAAAAGTTGATCTAGACCTAACATTAAACGAGATCTACATTAGAATCCAAGTTTAGCTTAGTCTTGAGGGGTTAGTCTACAGTGGAATTCCAACCTTTACCACTCCAGACTATAGCGTAACCTAAAGCTGGAATCTTGTCTCAACCAAAGTTAATGTTAAATCTAGGCCTACTTTGTCTTTGACTTTGGACTTTTCACTCAGTACGGTTAACCCCTGTACCGGTACCCTGGCTGTAAAAAGTATCATAGTCCATTGTACCCATGTTAATCTGATAGTAATTTGACCAACTTAAGGCCAAATCATGGTAATTTGATGATATTTTGCAAGATTCGGTGGTACTTCGGTCAAATTACCTTCAACTGGATACCGTGGCACAATTTTACAAGGGATATAACAAGTTAGATCTAATGTTAGGCCTAACACAGTCCGTAACTTCAAATCTAAGTTAGATCTGAGTTAATTAGGTCTAACCAAGATAGAACTCTCTTACACGTGTCATACAAGGTTACCTAGATTGAAATATCTACAAATCAAATCCACCTCTATAAATGAGATATATAGACATACTGAAATCTGACGTTCTTCAGTCGATTTGCATGTGTTTTATTCATCGATACAATAATGGTTAGATAACAAACGTGAAATGGAATGAATGGGACCGAACATTGTGCGCAGAGTAAAGGGAAACTGTTTCAGTTTATATAAACGTGAATTTTTCTCCCTTCCTTCCAGTAGAGTCCAATAATTGTTGGAAAACACAAACTATATACATTTATCTATCTATCCATAAATTTCCTAGAAAATGTATGCTTTTTTTTTTTCAAAGTCTAAATCTTACCAAAACTTTCCTTTCGCTGGTAGACAACAGAGCAGTCATTTCGTGGAGCGCAAAAACAAGTCTTATCTGCGTGAAATCTCTTCACGAACTGACAGCTGTGGCTACGCGACTAAGCGGTCATTTCGTGAAAAGGAGATTTCGAGATGAGTGAAGAAAATGGTATGTCATGACGTCTGTAATTACGTAAGAAAGCAGAATTACGATTTCATGACTTGTGTGGTTGTAGATATACATTAGTATAATCACCATATGGCATTATCTCAAATTCACAAAAATCCTCATTTTTTGCCTCTCCGGTCACTTGTGAAACGAGCGACGAATTGTGGACGTTGATTTCATCGAAATCGATAATGGTGTCAAGAATCTTTTTAAGCAATGGTGTACGCCAACTGCCAGAATATTATTGATGTATGAAGTATATATATATATATATATATATATATATATATATATATATTAACATGTTATTAGAATTATCATGAATATCGTGAAATGGCATTAATTAAACATGATACCAAAAAAAAAAAATAGCGCGAAGGACTACGAATATAACGTACGGGGGTACATTTAAGGGATAATGTGAAATGAGAGTGAGATCCTCGGAGAGGGAGCGAAGTGAACGAGAGGGGGAGGATTTGGGAGGGGATATCGCTGTTAAACCCACAAATGTAAAAACGCCCACAAATGTAAAAAACGCCCACTAATGTAGAAATGATTTCAAACGTCGCCCACACATGTAAAAACGACAAATACTATAGTACGTCGATATGAATAGACTCCCTTCTCTAGGATAGCAGTGCACTTCTTGTAAAATAATGTGTACGTGTACGGAGACGAGTGCGTGTGTATGGGTATAGTAAGTGGAGAGTTCGGCGGGGGAGATGTGTGTGCGTGTGTCTGTCTGTGTGTTACGGTGTGCTGCGTGTCACACCTTTCCGGCGGGCAGCTGCGACTCCGGGCAAGTTACGCGGGCTTGTTGCGAGTATGAGTAGTACAATTTCTGCGGGTGGACAAAGATGTTAAAGAGTTCCGTACTTGCGTTTTACCTGTTAGACGCGTGCCACTTACCTGCTATTTGCATGCCAACCTGTCATGGAGTATCGTTGCATGTACTACTGTGATAACATGATTGTCTTCTGTCTGTTTGTGTGTGCGTGTGTGTGTGTGTGTTTTTTTTTTTTTTCCTGCAAGTTTCTGTTTCTGGGCGGCGGGTGAGGACTAACTTATCTGCAAAGGAATCCCCCTGAAGAAATTTGAAATGGCAGAAAGTCATACAGAATGTCTATAATATACTCTCAACCAGCAGAGAGGCAGTAACTGACCCTCAACATGCACGCAGATGACCAGCGACACTGTCAAATCAGACTTTCGTGCGCATCTCCGGGTACTAGTGCGGACCAACACCACTGCGGGGAGCTCCGGAGGAGGGAAAAAAAAAAAAAAAAAAAAAAAAAAAACTCCCCGCAAGTCAACCCGCAGGCTTCCGCAGACACGATGTGACAAGGCCTTAGTTTTAAAGCTCCAGTCCCCGTATGTCGCTCGTAACTGAAAACGGATTGGCTTCGACAGGTCACAGTACACGGAATACATGCAATTAAGTAGCGCACGTCTAGCAACAGGTAAGACGCACGAAATAAGGGTCTACATAAACGCCTACTTAGTAGAAATACGACAACCACAAATGTAAAAAAAAAAAAATACATTTGTGGTTGATGTTTGAATTTTTTACTACATAAGTGGGCGTTTTTTTACATTTGTGGGCGGTGTTTTTTACATTTGTGGGCGTTTTTACATTCGTGGATTCAACAGATACCCCCAACCCGTGGTAGGGACTTTTTGTAAAAATAGAGTGCAAAGTCGCGTTTATAGAGCATTTAAAAGCAAGTTTGTAGAAAATCAAACATAGTGAAAAAATGGTGCGGAAGGACTATAATTAGAGCATACGGGGGTACGTTTATGAGACGGAGTGAGATCCTCTTGGAGGGAGCGAATTCAAATCGTATTATTACACCATATTGTCAACATTGCTAAATCAACTATTCTTACGTCTGCAGCATGTGGTTGTCTGTTTATTACTATTTGTATTGAGAAGATTCTGTTATTGCCCAGGGTATTTTTGCCTATTTCTGTTTTCCTCATATGTTGCATCCTTGCTCCTCTTCTGTATCTTTCACTTCGTTCAGAATTTGGGACCTACGCTTAACATGGTCGTTTTTCAGTGGGTTCAATCATAATCATTTCTTTAGCTTAATACATAGAGCCATATCTACGAAGAATGACCACTATGTTTTATACGTTCATATCAATTTACTTTGCATCCAAGATGGGCATTATGATTCACGTCATTTTATTATATTTGATGTGCATTCCTTCGTTGAGAAATATAAAAATAAGTTGAATTGAACTGAATTTATTAAAAAAAATACACCAAACTCAGAGAATGTCATCTGAATCATGAATGGACTTATAGAAAACATGTTATAGATAGATTAAAACATTAGCGACCAAATTCACATCGAACACAATCCAAGGTGGTACACTACCTGACAAGCTGATGCTGAGGCGGCGGCTTTTGAAAAGAAAATACCGTCCAGGAAAGGACATGTCATAATGAAGTTCGAGAGTCTTGGCATGGTGAATATCCATTGGCTCAAGTCTTCCCAGATTGAAGATAGATGTTGAGAACCGTCATCCAAACTTTGAAAAAGCAACTCCAGGTCTTGAATCTGTAGAATAAAACACAAACACAAACAAGTCATAACATGAAGAAGATGTTTATAAAATACTTAAAGAATGAATGACTGAACGCAATCAAAACACGAAAAGAACACAATACAATTTTGTATGCATAATCATCTGGACGAAAGCCTCATGATGATGATACCCTACATGCTTTGATTTTTACTGGGACCCTCCATTTCCATTCTAATATTTGTATCATGTATATGTATATACTTTAAAAAGGAATTTCTGTTGTTACTCGTGACCAAATGTACGTTTTCTTTGAAATTGTTACAAATATGTTCTGTGAATTATTGTATATAATTTTCCCTTTTTATTCCATGGAAATGGAAATAAAAGTAGAAATAAAAGATTATTACATTCACAAGTTTATTGCCTTATACATAATTACAAGATAAGCTAGATAGACTGCTCTGATAAAAATTAAATGATAACAACACAACCTGATATTTACTCTTGTTCGTTTCCACACATTTTCCACATAATTCCAGTACGCTATAAATGAAGGGTTTGTTTGCAAAAACCGATAAGTCCATTTTTGAAGATTTTCTGTCATAAAGTACAAAATAATACCTTTTGAATGATATATTGGTCACTACATAAAAGGGTATATTTTTTTAAGTTATGATCAAAAGAAGCAAAATTTTTCTTGTTATTCTCTTTATTTTTCTTGACCTTTAATCGCAAATATCTCCATTTGGCAAATATGGACTTATCGGTTTTTGCAAACAAACTCTTCAAATATAATTCTGTTTAAACAAAATAGGCCTATCTCAAAATTTCATGAATTAAGAGGGACTTGGAACGTGGCCTTACGAAATCGACATTTTTTTTTTCTGCTAGCAATATGGTGTCCATTAACAGCAGTAACGGTAGTAATGACATGTCGCTATGTGCAAAATCAAAACAAAAATAAATGTAGGTATTTACATAACTAACCAACACACTTACGAAAGCAGGTGACATGTTGTTTATAATTCCTTTAATATTTTAAATTGTGAGCAAAAACTCGACATAATTATGGTTAGGTCCACCAGAATTCAGTTACGCTCCTTTTTCTTTTCTTTTTTTAAATATAGATATATAATACATCATTTTGATGAGGTCACTATAGACTCGCTGCAGGATATGTATTGTTTTTTAGAAACACTATTTTTGTAATCAATCCCAAGACAAGATCAAGTCATAGTGATCATTGCACTTGTTATGCATTATGTTGATGCATGCTAAAAATCATGTTAAAAAGAAGAAAAGCAGCCATCTAACAGTACTCTACAACTGAAATGATTTGTTACAACTGGGCGAAACAGTCAAGATGACACATCAAATGATAAAGTATTGACAATAATCGAAACATGAAAGCGAAGTGTGTGGGCTCAATTAACATATAACTAACATATTATTGTAACATTCATAACAACAGCTGACCGTGCTGGTGGCAAGAAACGTTGCGGCTATGATAATTATACGCTATTGTAGATAGGTTTAACTCTAATTGATAGCTTTACAAGTAATTTATGTCCGTGCATCAACTGATTATGATCATAAAACCTGTGATGATCGAAAATATTGGTAGAAATGGTTGTATTGACACGGTCGTTATTATTCTGTTTAATACTAAATCATATTCAGCATTTCATGGTGCATGTAGCATGATTTTTCTTTTGAAACAAACCTTTCATTGCGCATTTTTTCATACCATTTGAAGCCAAAATAGCTTAACAAACGATGGTACATGACAACAGATTGAACTTTACACAGAAGGGGATAAGTACTAAACAAAATTTTACGTGTGGAAAGGGTAAGGGCCTACATGCATCACGGGTACGTCGGAGAACCTTCAATAGTCCAGTTTAAGTGAAAGTTGCGTTCTTTATATTTGCAATTCCTTTTATTTCCTGCGAAGGTCCGCCGAAATTGTTCGAATTCATCATGTTCTCTCTGCTGTTGTTGCATCCCCCATTTGTGAATGAACAGACGTATTATGATTTGCCATGTTCAAAATTATAGCACAAAGACATCATAGAATTTTGCAAAGTTGTTATTTTCTTTGAATTTTGTTTTAATCGAAGAGTCATCCATGACTTTGGTTTTTGATGATTAGGTCTTCCAGAACAGCGAATTCTTCAGTAGAGGGAGGGAGATACAAGAAGGACAGAGTATTTAAGTAGAGTAAATTGGTGAATGTTAGGAAGGTGAAATCAAGTGTACACTAAAACATTATCATACAATTTTGTTTAATATTGTTAATGTTGTCGCTTTTGGCAATTATAATTTTTAACAGTTTTCATTTCACGGTAAAGAAAGTACCAAAGTGGTCTGTTAAAAGGAACAAAAAGAACAAACAAACGCACGAGACATTTCCTTCGAATGCGAGTACGTTAATGTACTTTTTTTTTTCAGATTTGATGGGACGACTTATTATGTGACTTACATTTCCACCAATTATAACCGCCTCCAAAGATTTTTGGCTACCGTTACGCGACTGTATTGTAAAATTAATGTATTTGGCACTGACTGCGACTATAACCTCAGGTTACTTTTTCTCCATTCCATGCGCTTCTCTCTCGATATTTCCATGTCTCTTTCCTTCTTTCTCTTTTTATCTGTTTGTCTGTCTGTCTCTCTCTCTCCTGAACTCTCCTTTTTCGTATCTGTTACTAGTACGAAGATGTACTTGTATAGTCACTGTGCATGGTTATCTTTGATTGGTCACGTTTCTTTTTGTCGAGATCTATGCCGTAGTTTCATCACCATGTTTGTCTGTTTTCTATATTTTGGTGTTGTTGTTGTTGTTGTTTTAAGTTTTGCCTTTCATATATGTTACGTGTATATATTGTTTTCATCCTCACGGACCTGCGGAAGAACAGTCTTCGGATTGAATTATATTGCCGTGCTTAAAGAAATGAATGAAATGAAATGAAATAGAATACGTATAGGGATTGTGGAGATGATGTTCGGAACCCTTTCACCCTGTAATAAGTTGAGGTGTTAATTCGTGCTTTTCGCGTTATGTGAAACCGTAGTTAAGAGCTGCAGAAGGGATAGGTTTTGATGTTAAATAATATTTGTGCCTATTTGGTCCGACAACAGCTTTGCTTCTTCCTCGGGGCGAACAATCTCCGAAGGCATTTCCGAGGACAAAGAACTAGAGCGCGAATACAGAGGCGAGTGATTTGGACAAGAACGTATACATACCACTAGACCAAAACGAGCAGGTTCTTTTATAAGAGATCCATAAAAATAACTTCCTCATCATTTTTTTTTTCAAATAATTTGGTCATTAACAACCTTCCTTTGTTCCATTGACCATTATTTTTGTATGATTTCAAGCAACTAAAGTGGTAGTAACACAAAGAATGTCTTACAACGTTTTGTCTGTCATTATGATTCTAATAACGATAATGATGATAACAATTATTATTATTATTATAATCATTATGTTTATTATCATTGTTATCACTATTAACAAATTGTGATAAAAACTCAAAATGCTGTAGTAACAATACATAGAAAGTCTGATTGCTATAACAACCAGTTATGAAACTAGTTTTATGAAGCCTTACCTTGCAGTTTGAAGCCTCTTTACCCATGATCGTGTAAAAGGTAGGGTGTAATTTTGTCTTTTCCAATGTAACTTTGCGCAGTACAGTGCTGGAACACATACCCTCCGCCAGATAACGTGACACAGTTTTTCCGCAACTCACATCATTGATAAGCAACGTTTCCTAAAAACGAATGATGGATAAGATACAGTAACAATTAGTATCTATAAGAAGAGTGATGCCAGAAGAAAAAAAAATAATGTATTTTAGGGATGGGCAATTAGGAAGAATAAAGAAAAACCAAACAAATACATATAGAGGGTCACAATGGACTTGACTACAAAACAGTATTCATGCTAGTTTACTCACTGTAAATATCATATCCCTGTTGGAAAGAACACAGTGTCCCAAACATTGTGAAACGCAGTTTGGAATATCTTCACACTGTAGATACGAGTGTTTTTGTTTTTGCGTTTTTACATTATTGGTACAGATTAGTAACTAAACAATCATTACTCAACAATCTAAAACAAATATTGATATGTTTTCGAAAACAAACAAACAAACAACCAAAAATACACAAAACGTGGGACACTGCTCTTTTCAGGAGAAATATCTTGACAGTATGACAACTCGCTTTGATACACAGCGTTTTCAGTACAATCCTGGTCAAACTGACATGTTCACTATATAACCGATGTCAATTTGGCAACTGTGGATTATGTCAGATCGATTTTTTTATCAAGTGCGAAATCATACTTGCACTTATCTTCCAATTATATTATTGCTTCACACAACAAAAATATTTTTTTTTTTATACCCATAGCTAAAGTACATTTACAGAATATTAGAATGAATTTGCGCGTTATCGAGAAAAACAACGAGTTGGATGAACTTTTATGAAAAAAAAGAAAAAAAAAAGAAATGACATTGTCTTATGGGTAAACATCTGCATGGTGATAGGATATCGGTAGTAACCACTGTAAAGAATGCATACTGTCACTCGATATCTATATCGAGTGACAGTATGCATTCTTTACAGTTTACCTTCAAAACTCTGAATGGTACATTTGTATTTCCCATAATCCGCTCCAAACAAACAGGACAAATGCGAGAATGAAAAGGATTGGCAATATCATTGTCCAACCATTCACACACACAGACACATACACACACACCCACACACACATACACACACATACACACACACACACACACATAACACAAACAATGGACTAAAATTTCAATGTCATTTTGCATATTAGTTTTGAAATTGATATCAAAGGATTTTCACTCACGGTTTGATTACAATTCCCCATGAACACAACGCCTGCCTTTGTATGTTCTGACATATCGCGTAATAGTTTGAAATCATCCCATCGTTCTCCCACTGCCTTGGCAGCCTCCTCTGTATGACATTCAAAGGCAACATCAAGGCAGAAATACTGGTCACATGTTTCTATCAGGCTGTCGATGATATCGCGGCCAAGTTCCTCCTTGGAAGCAGAGGCGAAATAGAGTAGGAAGCGGAACTCTTCAGGTTGACGGAGAAGCTTCTTTTTTACTTTTTTGTACCTAGAGCGATCTTCGGCGAATAAAGTACCAATATGCACACCTGCGATATATTCTTGGAACAGTTTATGGGGAAACGAAACTGTTGACGCAACAAAGGATGATGGAATATTGGCATCGCGCTGACGCTTCCTGTCGATATCTTTTTCTATTGTCAAAACACCAACTTTGCAGCATGTTTCCATGGCATCATGACACTTCTTAAATTGTTTTTCAGGAAATGAAAGCTTTTTTTCTAATATGCCATCCAGCGCTGTAGCACTAATGTCTTCAATTGCTGTACTAGCTTCTTGGAAAGCTTTACGGATGCTTTGAGTCTGTAGATTTTCACCGAATTTTGACGCGTAATGTTCTTTCAAACAAGTTATCATTTCACCGAAAATCTCCGAAAAAGTTTGTAGTTTCTGCAATTGTTTTCGTCTATCTTCACTCACGTCATTCCATATGAGGCAAAGCATTGCACAGTAGATGGGGAACGGAGCCATGTTAGATCGGATGACATCATTTTCATCCATGAAATTTAGCAAGGTTTCTGCAAGAGTGTCCCTTTCTCTTAGTCGAAAGTACCTTTTGACGTAAGTACCTAGATTTTCCTTGTTAAATCCTTCAACGCTAATAAAAGTGTAAGCCATGGCAAGACTCTTGTACATTCTAAACTCATCTGTTCTCCATGGTCTTGAGGTCACAATAACCTTGCATGACTCATACTGCTCTAATCCTAGAATACGAATGACCTCACTGCTGCTCGTTCCTTCCATTTTCCCGCTGAACTCGTCAAAACCATCAAATATGAGGAAAACTTTATTTAGGTTTGTTGAAATGTAGGCATCTATCTGGGTTGCTGTTGCTTCATTAGAGTCAGAAAGATATCTTTCCACTATGCCACCAATAGTTTTTTCGACAGTGACATCTCGGAGAGGAATTACAATCACCATGTCCAGATCATCAAGAATCCTTCCCTGGCACCAGTCCCAGGCTATTTTTGCGCAAAGTGTTGTTTTGCCGACGCCTCCCTCACCCTGGATCAAAAGGCGTTTTGAAAGATTTCCAATGTCATCATTGGTCAAAAGATCCTCGTACGTTATTGGTGTTTTACGCAAATTACTTCTATCGATTAGACTCAAGTTCGTGTAAATTTCATCTAAGTTAACACGTTCTATAAAGTTTAGTGGATTCACCGTGACCTGGCGTCGTGTCTTTCCATAATACACCTTCAAGTCATGTTTGCATTGGCGTACTTGTTCATCTGTGAGCGAATTGCCAGTTAATGACTCTAGAAAGTGAAAAAAAAGTTCAAAGACAAAAAAACAAACAAACAAACAAACATCCAGATGCATGTATCATAATAATATATATGAAGGGTTTGTTTGCAAAAACCGATAAGTCCATTTTTGAAGATTTTGAAGTACGATCTCTGTCATAAAGTACAAAATAATACCTTTTAAATGATATATTGGTCACTATATATAAAGGTATATTTTTGAAGTTATGGTCAAAAGAAGCAAATTTTTTCTTATTATTCTCTTTATTTTTCTTGACCTTTAATCGCAAATATCTCCATTTGGCAAATATGGACTTATCGGTTTTTGCAAACAAACTCTTCATATATATATTCATTTGTATTTTATGCACATTGTGATATATTTCGCTTTATATCTCTGTGTAACTATACCGTATGTCCCTTCAAAAATAAATACAACGGGACCCTCCACAGTAATATCTTTATAAAAAAATATTGAATTAATCTAAGTACAAATTCAGGGAATGAAAATATAACTCATTGCCAACAACTAGCAGAAAATTTAATTCGATTTACTTCTGTGGTCAAAGAGAAATGAGGAATTTTGTAGAGGACGTCGGGAATCTCTTCCCTTCAATTTCTGTCTATTGTATTCACACACAAGAGCATCGAAGTGCATAACTCGGAAGAATCAGACTTATGACATGCTTTACAAATATCCACATTTCTCTGTGACCGCTTCATAACCAGATCGAATGGGGTTTTCTGCAAAGTAGGGCTAAACTGTTACATCTTTAGACCCTGAAGTAACATTTACACAAATTAATCACATTGGGTGTTATTAATGCGAAAATCTGACTGTATTTTTTTTTTCTGGGACATACTTTACATGCATATATACAATGTAATTATGTAACACGGGTATGTTGGAGAACATAGAGTTGCTCTAGTCCGAGTTCGAGTTCCTTCCTTGGTAAAGTTTTTTGTTTTCTGATGAAAAGGCCACCAAGAGATCACTTCAGAACCCGGCGTTTGTTTGGTAAACAAATCCCTACTTACCTGGGAGCTGAATGAACATCATCTGGCGTGGGTCAGCACAAGTTTTTTACTTGGCAGAAATGTTTTAATCAAGCCAGATGTGTTCTCCCCCTGCTCTCTACGCAGGTAAAAATTATTCTACTTCATATACTCTCTTGCTGCCTCTGTGTGTTTCACATATTGATTTTTTTTATTAATGATGTATGTTGTGATTTCACAATCATAGGATTTTCAAATCATTGATATGGTTGAGAATTTGTTATATTAATTCATAATGTATGTAGCTATGATTTTATTAATCAGCTAACGTCTGGTCGCTGCCCTGCAATAGTAGTTTATTCCAGTTTTTGAAAACAAGCAATGAGATATATACATTATTCTCAGTTTTCTATACAGACTTGATATATTCAGGAGTTAAGGATTGATTTCTAGTTACCTTTAATCAATTCAAATTTGGTAACTGCCTCAGTTGCATGATACTGTGGCGTTAATCATATATTGCTATAAAAGTTAGGCGTTAGCGATTGTGGTGACGCTGTCATATTATTCACAAATCTATTATTCAATATGCCGGTGAATATTCTATTGGATATGCCCTTCGCAATATTCATAGTATATAAAGTGTTAAAGTGTAAGTATTTGTATGTGGGAACGTGCCCCACACTACTGTATATAATGTATAGTTTTTCTTTAATCCAGAAATTGCATTGCCTGTGAAGGAACTCACCATGGCTTTTCTAATAGCGTAATATACAAAATTATGTTATGTACATGGCAGCATTTGTGTGTGTGGTTGTATGTGTGTGTGTAAGAGAGAGAGAGAAAGAGAGAGAGAGTGTGTGTGTGTGTGTGTGTGTGTTTGTGTGTAATCTGTGCCCTGTGTAAGTCGCTGGCATATAGAAGACATAGGTGATTTGATATAGACTAGGACGCTAGTTTTCCTGCTCAGGCCTGTTTATACTGTTGAAGTAATTTTTGTGCACAAGGCAGACAGGGTGTGCTTTTGTATGTTGAAGTACGGTAGGTGAATAGGGTCCGCGCGAGTAGACTGTGCCGGTTGACCACAGCTTTTTAAGACTGCATTACGGCGGAGGGCCATTGTCAAGAGTCCTTACTTCGGTGGAGGCCGGAAAGATGTGCGGGTAGCTCTTTTGTTTCAAAGTCTTAATGGGGGAAGTCTCTCCCCATCTCATTTTCTCTAGGCCTGGAAGAGGCGAAAAGAGGAGCTAACATTTTGTAGTACATGTACAGTGCCCATGCTGTTTAAAGCTTCATTTGTATACTTTGTTGTATAGTTATGTCATTGTATGTGAAAATTGTGAAGGTTGTGTTTTGGTACATTGAAAGTATTATGTATTATTGGAATGTGAATAAAGACTTTGCAGAACTGTGTTGATCAAACCAGATGTGTTCTCCCCCTGCTCTCTATAAAGGTGTCATATCTCGCAACGTTAGGGACCTGTTCTTGCATCGTCACCCCCTTTTTTGTTGAGTGAACGCCTCCCCCCCCCCCCCCCCATCCCCTTACCCATAGTCTACAGTAGGATTTGGGGGAAATATGACTGTTAGAGGCATTTTTTCGTAAAAGTTGGGAACCGGTCCATTTTGTATAATTCAAGTACACTGAATCCAAAAATTCCGTTTCCCGAGCAGAATTTTGAGATTAAGAGCATCTAATTTGCATAAACAAAATGGCCGCCAATTCATTGCTTTTTAAGGTGTTTCGATGATCTAATTTTCATAAAATCTCCCTATACATGCAAAAAAAGTAATAATTTCAGAAATTAAGGTGCAAAGACAACAGCTATGTCATCAATTGTTCATAACTTTCACTTATATATGCAAATTAAGAAGTGAAATATGCAAATTAGGAGTTGCCGCTTATATATGCGTATTTTTGCACATGTATAATACGTACGTGTTCACTTCTGTTTTTAATCCTTTTAACACATTATCGGGCAAACAAAAAGTACTTGGTGTTGCCAGATTCAAATTAAAACTAGTCAATTCAATTAATTCAATCAATTCAAAAGAATTGAATTACACTTATGAAAATATCTATGCAAATTGGTATACAAGAGGATACATAACTGGCAGGATTCTATATTCTACAATATTCTTGTCGCAATTGGATCTGAATCATAATTATGATGATAGTTATCATTGTATCAAGACCGGTTCACAATTCCTAGTGTGATAAAGAGATACAAGAATCAACTCTAAGTATTGAAATAAAACATGCATCTCATTTGCAGAATAAAATACATGCATTTTTTTTTTGTTTTTCTCAACATATTTTCCCCTAAAACATAAGTTTTGCTATTAAAATGTACCTTGGCGAAGTGAAAAATAGATATGCTATCGGTCAAACAAAGTGTATATGGTGCCATCTGAGTCCGAGGAAAATCATGTAGTGAGATCAACCAATTCAGAAAAAAAAAAGAAATAAATAACAATATTTGCAATAACGTATGCAAATTGGTATACAAGAGGCTATACTACGTCAGGCTTCTAGATTCTACAACACATTGGCGCGATATATGAATCTGAATCATTATATTTATAATAATGATGACATAAGTTGATAATTCTTTTGTGATAAAGAGATACAAAAAAACCCGCGATTAGAAATATCCTAATAATCTAATTTGCATAAGGAATTACACAAATAGTTGGCCATCGCTGTGGATATATTCCCTAAAACAAAATCTTGCCATCAAAATGTACCTTGGCGTACTAAAATACAGCTAGGCTCTCGGGCAAACAAGTTGCACATTATGATGTCGTCAGAGTCCAAAGTAAACTAGGTACTGGAATCAATCAAAAAAGGATAACTGAATGACACTAAAAGAAAATATGTTTGCAAATGGATATTCAAGGGGCCGTACACCAGGCAGGTTTCCAGATTCTACATCGCACTGCCGCAATATATGAATATGTTTCATATATATAACATCAAGACCTGTAAATGATTCCTGGTGTGATTAAGAGATGCAAAAATTAACTGCAACTACACATCTTAATATTCACCCATTCTCTATGCATATTTACCACCAAAAACAAGGTCTTGCCATCAAAGTTATCGGGCAATCACATCACTATACATTACAGTATGGATTAGTGCAAGGTCACCTAATCCTTCCTATACTCTGTCGTTTTCAATGGATAGATTGGTTTTTAATTATTTTCATTTTGTTGAAATTTAATTCAAGTGGCAACTTTTATAAATTTCGTCATCATTTATTTTTCTTTATTGTTTTATTTATATGTTCACGCATTCTGCAGGCTCAAGCAAAAACAACAACAACAACAACAACAACAACAATGAAAGAAAAATCCTGGTATCTAAGACAGTGTCGGAAACAGAAACGAAGGATGAACTTTGTAATTCTAGTCATCAACACCTTTATATTTCGGCTGAAAAGAAACATAATCTGAGTCGAAAAGTCTATTTCCCAATCGAGCTAAATTGATCTACATTCATGTAAGGTTTGCATCATCACATTGTTGCTAAAGGGGGTATCTCACCGGGATTGAAATTAGTTCGCGACTAGTTCGCGACTCCAGGTTTTGCTAGTTGCAGAGACGTCTCCGCGACGTCTCCGAGACGTCTCCTGAAAATTACAGAGTCTGCGATTAGTCGCAAGAAATTTAAACATATTCGATTTTCCGCGAAGTCTCCGCGACGTCTCCGAGACGTCTCCATCAGTTGCGGAGACGTCGCAGAGACTAATCATATCCTCGACTGCTGAGACGTTTTCGCGATGTCTCCGTGACGTCTTCGAGACGTCCCAGAGACGTCGCCGGGAGATGTTGGAGGCCAGAAAAACTGGTGAGAGGTCGCGGAGACGTGTCCGCGACTCTATTTGAGGTTGTTTGACCTACTTTAGAAACCACGTGACCCATATGCGTGCTGACATCCTGCCTAGATCAAGTCGGGTGATCCTGAAACGGCTCCCTCATATTTGATTATTTTTTTTTTTTTTTTTACACCTGCCATAACTCGTCTCAGAAACGTCTCCTTGGTGAGACCGCAAGGCATTTTATGTTTGAGACGTCTCCGCGACTGCTGCGACTCATAAGTTGGAGACGTCGCGGAGACGTCTCCGTTGGTAAGATACTAGCTTGTACATGCACACAGTGCTGTACATCGTAGGCCTGATTTGTGATATCTGGCGAAGAAAGATCAGGTCTGGCACAATGAACAGGATTTTCTTCTGTTTTATCTCTTTTTTTTTTTTAATACAGGATTATTGTCGTTGACCTGCTTCCGCGAGCGTTTAGGATACTTTTGTCGGTAAAATGGCGGAACATATTTTGTGCCAAACGAGCTTGTGTGATGCATCTTTTGCATCGAATATAAGTTTATTCTTATAAAGACCACTGATAACAACCATGTTCTCGGAACCCTTTAGTTTTCTTCTCGTACAAGCAGCATCCTTGATGATTGTGAGTCATTGATCACTTGTTTTAATAAGAGTGCTACTGTCAATATCAGTCTGGTAGAAAAAGCACAACTCCAGTATCTACGGAAGTAGGCCTCTTTAAGGTAGCTATCGGATCGATGTTACTCAAGGGAACAAAAGTAACTTCATGTTCGCAAGGTGGTGGAAAACCCAGGTCCTCTATGAAAAGATCCATATCCTATTGGGCAGAAATTCAAGTGACAACGTGGATATTTAAAAACTATAGAAAGCATATAATGAGAGGCAAAATGGCGACTATTTACGTCTGATATGAAGTAGAATCTCCTGCATGTAACATGGTTTCAAATGAGTATGAGTGGGGGCGCTGTGGCATAGTGGATAAGACTCCCGACTCCCAGTCGGAGGACCCAAGTTCGAGTCCCGCCAGTGCTTACGTCATTGGACAATATGTTTTTACCCACCATGTCCCTCTCGACCCAGGTGTATAATTGGGTACCTGGCAACGCTGGAGTAACAATAATGGCAGGGCCCTCTGGTAGAGCAGTGGCAACACTGAAGAGGCTACCCTGGATAAATAAGACATTATTATCATTATTATTGTTATAATTCATGATTCCTTATAGTTAAATGCTTGTTTCCAAAGAATGTCATTTCTATGATCTGAATCACACCTGGTAAGATATATCTTACGTCAGACAGACAAGGAGCGAGGCGTCGTCCAGTTAAGAATACATTGATATGCATCGTACTTGGTGGTATCACTGGCGGCATGTTATCCACGTATATGGAAAAAAAAAAGGAACAGGAAGGTATAAGCCCCTTATTTCGCAGATTGCACTGGTCGAGGCAATTTCAGAGTTCGAACTGTCTTGGAAGTTGACTAAGTTACATTATTATAACATATGTAGAAGGATCAAATATAGGTAGATGTGTGCCACACGTCTTTTTTTTTTTTCATTTCTTCTCCCTCACTGCTATTCAAACAGCGTTAATTAAGTTTATCATGATAAGGCGCGGTCAGAGTGGCAAAAGATCGCAAAGTTTAAGATCGCGAAGTCTTCACGATCTTTTGTTGTCCGGTCACACTGGCAAGAGATCGATAATAAAACTGAAATATCCCTGGCTGTAGTGGGAAGTTTCGCGGAAAGTTTGCAGTCACAAGCACTTGAAAAACTTAAACTTTTCGATAATTTGCCAGTCTGGTCGCGCCTTTTGAGATCTTGGAGATAGCGATCTTAAACTTCTTGACCTTTTGCCAGTGAGTGATCGCGGCTATTCTACAAGCGTACCTTTCCAATGGATCATTTTCCAGTCGTATATATATATATATATATATATATATACAAATTTCATCTAACGGACTTATTCCTTGTGGCATCAGTACTGTTTGTTGTGACATTAAAGGTATTTTTCGTCGAATTGCACGAAAAAAAAAAGACGCTTCAAGAGAATATAGAATAAAACCATCTATCCCATTTCAACCTATATACGAATGTTTGCTATATATGTGACCGTGCACCTCAAAACGAACATAAAGTTGCACACACTGATTTTGCGTGAGGACTGAAAATAAAGTGAAATGGGTCAACCTAGCCGAACTTGACTTTTTTATATTTTCTGAAAGAGAGGGTCTTCTTTTACATAATGCTAAAATTTGGTATCATAAAACGGGCAGGAAAGTGTGTCTTCTTAGCAGTTTATCTCGAACATTTTGGGAAAAATAGTGTGATTAGGTGTGTCTTTAGAATCCGTTTTTCATTTCTGAAAAACCTTGTCCACACTCTTCGCTTTCAACTGTAATACCTTTTGAAAGGATAGTGCTACTGCTTTGAAAGTTGGAATTATGAACAAAATGTGTTAATGAGGCATGCTTAATTTCAGTTTAATCTGATAATCCCATCATTGTTGTTACTCTGGTGGTTTACTTCCTGTTTTTTTTTGTTCCATTCATCGCACAGCCAGCACGGTTTGGTAAAGATTAAGCGCTTGAATAGACACTGTACTTCAGAGCCTCTTTTCTCAGTTCACACTTTTCCTGAGTTTGTGCTTTCTTTCCAATATTTAGATAGGTTAGGAGAGTCCATTTTATTTGAGTTATACGTCATTTTAAAGCTTAAAGTCTGCTCTTTCAGAATATGATCTTAACTAAAAATTCATGTCTGGCTTTTTTTGTTTGTTTTGAGGTGCATGGTCACATATAATCATATGTGACTGTGCACCTCAAAACGAACATAAAGTCGCACACACTGATTTTGCGTGAGGACTGAAAACAAGTGAAATGGGTCAACCTAGCCGAACTTGACTTTTTCATATTTTCTGAAAGAGCAGGTCTTCTTTTACATTATGCTAAAATTTGGTATCATAAAACGGGCAGGAAAATGTGTGTTTTAGCAGTTTATCTCAAACATTTTTGATAGAATAGTGTGATTAGGTGTGTCTTCAGAATCCCTTTTTCATTTCTGAAAAACCTTGTCCACACTCTTCACTTTCAACTCTAATAACTTTTGCAAGGATAGTGCTACTGCTTTGAAAGTTGGCATTAATTATGGACAGAATGTGTTAATGAGGCATGCTTAATTTCAGTTTAATCTGGTAATCCCTTCATTGTTGTTACTCCAGTGGTTTACTTCCTGTTTTTTTGTTCCATTCATCCAACAGCCAGCACGGTTTGGTAAAGATTAAGCGCTTGAATAGACACTGTACTTCAGAGCCTCTTTTCTCAGTTCACACTTTTTCTGAGGTTGTGCTTTCTTTCCAATATTTAGATAGGTTAGGAGTGTCCATTTGATTTGAGTTATACATCATTTTAAAGCTTAAAGTCTGCTCTTTCAGAATATGGTCTTGACTAAAAATTCATGTCTGGCGACTTTTTGTTTGTTTTGAGGTGCACTGTCACATATATAATAATCTATATAATATATGTATGATAACCATATTCTGGTTTACTTGGAAATAGAATTTCCGTGCTAACGCTACAGATTTGCATACTGGAACAATAAAATAATCGCTGTTGCATATGAACAAAATGGTATTGATCGATGACACCCTCCCCCTTATAAAAAGTTGAGTCTTGATCCACGTAGAGTTTTCATGAATTCGTTTTGCCATTATCGATGCACTAAAAAAATATTTTCATGGAATTATAAGGCAATATTGCAGCTATTTTGTATGATTTATGCAAATTAGATGTTAAAGTTCATTCGATTGAAAAATACCTTTTTTTGTTTTGTTTTGTTTTTGTTTTTTGTTTGTTTTGATTTGTTTGTTTGTTTGATATTTTGTTTGCCTAAGCGCAATCAATTTTGGTAAAAAAAAATCGGGTTCCTAAC
This sequence comes from Diadema setosum, assembly GCA_033980235.1. NCBI lineage: Eukaryota > Metazoa > Echinodermata > Echinoidea > Diadematoida > Diadematidae > Diadema > Diadema setosum. The sequence goes on from JAWLSL010000027.1 coordinate 428,095, forward strand.
TTCAATTCTTAAAAAAAACTCCAAAAGGACCTTTTTAGAGGATTTGAAAAAAAAAAATCTAATTTTACCAGGGTATATAGGCTATTGAATGAACTGCATGCACATAAAACTCATGAAGCCCACATACAATCTGCATACAAATTACAATATTTGCATTTACTTTGATACCACTGAGAAGGGATTCTGGTTTCTAACTAACCGTCAAAACCTTAAAGTCTATTATGTCTATTGTTTTTAACTTCCCTCTCAACAAAAAATATAAGTAAATCTACCAGTGTCAATATATATTTATCTGCATATTTCAGTAGTAATTTGCATAATTATGAAAGAAATATGTGACCTGCTACAACAAAAGGATCCTAAATTCTCTGACGGCTGAGCCGAAAAAATCGAGTTTGAAGTCACATCATCAAAATTGGTCAAAACAATTGGATTTCTGTTTTTGGTATAATTCTGTACTCTAATGTTTTGTCTATCATCTGTCGAAATTTCAAAGCTAAATGATCAAAGGAAAGGCAAGAAATTAGCGTTTTTCTCGGCTATAATTTTCCGACTTTCACCGTATAAACAGAAACGTGTCCGAAGATTTGGATTTAGCGCCACAGCTAGACTCCGCCCCTAGCAACGAAGGAGTGATTTTATTGGTCAGTGCGTGGCATTGTATACAGATTGGTCGTGCGTAGACCGCTGGCGCTATTATCTTAAATGAACATCGCGGAGGTTGATAGACTCATCCTTCTATTGTCAAGCAGTGAAATCTGTCTCGCCTCCTCTTGATCATCTAACATCGGAAGGATAAATTTGAAGGCGTTTTTCTCGAAACTCTGATTTCCTCAACCACTTGACAAGTGCTAATAAAATCATCGATATCTCAGCAACCGAGTACTTTTATGAGTTGTGTTATATATAAAATTGAAGTAGAAGAGTCAGGGAATAATGGCATGCAATTTTTAGAAAACTGTCCTTCCCCGACTTTCGGATACTTTTGTTGCAGTGGGTCACATATACTATTTACCACCTGAGAAACGTTTATCCCTAAAGTTGCTAAGTCCATTCGTTGTACAAAGATTTGAAATCACTTTTTCCAGGTCGTTCACAAAAAAAAAACTAGAAAATGCCTGTCTGTAACTCACAATTTCTCTTGTTGGGCAGCCATTTTGTTTATGCAAATTAGATGGTCAAGATCAGTGAATTTCGCTTGGGAACCGGAGTTTTCCTAACCCTAAAAACCTTAACGTCTACATATTAAGTTTTTAACTTGCCTCTCAAGAAAAACAAAAAATGTAACAAGTACTCTTGCAGTGTTAGATTCATCTGCATATTTCAATCCTAATTTGCATGATAGTGAATAGAATATACTACTTACCATCTGAGAAACGTTTATCCCTCAAATTGCTACTTCTGTTTTTAATATGTACAAAATATCAAATCACATTTTTTTTTCCAGATCGTTTCCAAAGAATTTCTAAAAAATACGTGTCCGAAACTGACAATTTCTGTGGCTGGGCAGCGATTTTGTTTATGCAAATTAGATGGTCAAGTTCGGTGAATTTTGTTTTGGAACTGGAGTTTTCGTAACCCTAAAAAGCTAAAAGTCTGCATATTTAATATTTAATTTGCCTTTAAAAAAAGTGTCAAAATTACTCTTCCAGTTTTAATGTCTATATATATATATATATATATATATGTGACAGTGCACCTCAAAACGAACACAAAGTCGCACACACTGATTTTGCGTGAGGACTGAAAATAAATGAAATGGGTCAACCTAGCCGAACTTGACTTTTTCATATTTTCTGAAAGAGCGGGTCTTCTTTTACATTATGCTAAAATTTGGTATCATTAAACGGGCAGGAAAGTGTGTTTTTTAAGCAGTTTATCTCCAACATTTTTGGTAGAATAGTGTGATTAGGTGTGTCTTTAGAATCCCTCTTTCATTTCTGAAAAAACCTTGTCCACACTCTTCATTTTCAACTGTAAGAACTTTTGAAATTATAATGCTACTGCTTTGAAAGTTAGCATTAATTATGGACAGAGTGTGTTAATGAGGTACGCTTAATTTAAGTTTAATCTGATAATCCCTTCATTGTTGTTACTCTGGTGGTTTACTTCCTGCTTTTTGTCCCATTCATCGCACAGCCAGCACGGTTTGGTAAAGATTAAGCGCTTGAATAGACACTGTACTTCAGAGCCTCTTTTCTCAGTTCACACTTTTCCTGACTTTGTGCTTCCTTTCCAATATTTAGATAGGTTAGGAGAGTCCATTTGATTTGAGTTATACATCATTTTAAAGCTTAACGTCTGCTCTTTCAGAATGTGGTCTTAACTAAAAATTCATGTCTAGCGACTTTTTGTTTGTTTTGAGGTGCAGGGTCACATATATACAATATAATACAATGTAAATGCACTTCCCAGTATTTTCGATTCACTGTTCCCACGGAACCCCTTTTGAAAAATAATTATCCCACTAGGCAATCTAATGAATTTCATTTACCCCTCTTGAGAACTTTTTTTTTTTTTTAATGTCAGAATATAATACACCGGTCCTAGATCTTAGAATTAATTAAGCTGTTAAAAAAAAATGCACATCTTTGCATTCTTTTAAGCGCAAGTTGAAATTCATTCTGTTAAATCCTCTCTGATATTTTTTTTTTTTGCTTTATTAGTTAGATCTCATCAACCTCAGGCTTCACCATCCATCCACCAATAAATCGATCACTGAATACATTATTACGTGATGAAGTAGCCATCACAATCTTTGCACAGCTGCGTGCAATACCAGCTCTCTGAAGCACATCCTCAATCACCCCCTGTTCTATTTCCATTGTTCAACGTGTAGGAATTCTCTTCTTTTCTTTTTTGTTCCTTTCTCTTCTTCCAGTCTTTCCATCTATTCCGTCAGGTTGTGTCATGTTTTTGTGTTCCTCCTGTTTTGTTCCTTTAAATAGTTGTAAATTATATCTGTGATAAGTCTTGGTAGATAAGCAATTCATTTTTTTTTTTTTTTGGGTGGTACGCAACATACAAGTTGCTTTTAAGTGAACCTCTGATTTCATTTTTTTTTTCTCAACTGAAGCATAACTTTGTACTTTTTTTGTCAGTATGCATTCTTCTGTTTATCTGTATCTTTTATCTTTTGCAAAGTGGAATGTTTATGTTTATGACGTAATTCCAGATTTATTTTTTTATGTTTTGTTGGAAAAGATATGAAGAAGAATGGACTGAACCTGAATTGAAATTGAAATTAGATATTTTTATGGCAATAAACCTAATCAATTTCAATAAACAATTTTAAACAAACCCTGAACGCTTCTACCGAGCATTATAGCGCTTATGAGGGGAAGATAGAGAGATAGAGGGAAAAGAAAATGGTAGATTTAATTTTATTTGCATACTTTCCGTTGAAGACAAGTCCCGAGTATATTCAGGCAAGGGTAATTACGAAATGCATAATAACTGCTTTCATCGTTCGAACATTGCAAGGATAGCATTACGTTTAATTTATTGTCTTTCATACTCAGCCTTGTTCTTTCGTCTTCATCATATTGATTTGGGTTCTGTGGTATCCGCCAGTAGGGATTCCAGGCACATCCTGTGCAAAGTAATATTAACAACGGAAATATCAGGGAAGACAAATGCCGTTATTCGAAATACAAAATATTTAAAACCACGTATAGTATAGCTTGTATGGAAACGAGATAGAGTCATGATCAATACAAACACCCCCACACACAAATACACCAAAGAAAAAAAAAAAACAAAAAACACACACACACAAACAGGCAAAAAGCAAAAAGAAAAAGACAAAAACAAACACGGAGACATTTTCCCTCTTTTTTTTTTCTGTCTTCGTCCTTGCTTTATACCTGAGAACGTTTAGTAAACATGTGTCATCTACAAGGGTAATAATATCAAGAATAATGAATCGGCAATAATCAGTTCTTTCAGAACAAAAAAAAAATGAAAATTTGGTAAAATATTATATACCCTGTAACTAAATACCTTTGGGTTCAGTATTGTGAGTGTGCAGCAGTAACACTGCTTACATTGAATTTAAATCTTGTTGATATCTGTACCTAAACTTATTGTTATTTTTTTTCAGGGGATGGAGGTGGAGGGATGTGTGTAATTACCACGATTTTAGTCGTATAATAATATCAAAAAATAAAAACATGCAATTGCTTTAATGTGAATCTTTGATCACTATATTTTATAGGATTATTAAAACCGCCCAAAGAAACATATGAATATAAATGAATGGATATGGAGAGGCAACAAAAACAAGCAACAGTATTCTCACCTTGACGCGGTAGATAGTTCGGATAGTTCTTCTGCAGAAACTTTCCAAGTAGCAAAAATGCTATCAATGATACAAACGTTACACCCAAGCCTAGACCACAGATCAATCCGACATTATTACCATTTCCTGAAATGTGATAAAGGCAAAGATAGAACATGTCAGTCACGAATTACTAGATTTTAAAAGAAAACAATTAACCCGCAGATACGTGATTCGACATACTACAGCATAATAACATTTGTATTTTATTATCAAAAAAAGTAATTAAAAATTCGAGCATAACCATAGTGACGAGTTCCCATCCAAACGGTACTAAATACACCTTTGACGGAGAGAAGAAAAACATGCTTGATATTTTCCTTTTATGTTATTTGTTTCTAAGTGTCGTTAATGTAATAGTTTTGTTATATATATATATATATATATATATATATATATATACGTACATATATATATATATATATATATATATATATATATATATGTAAACATAGGTCTTTATCATTAGTCAGCAAAATTGGATAACTCCGTTTTTGTTCGTAGATGATTTCAGTGATAAACTGATAGAGTCTATTATGACCAAGTCTTCAAACATTACAATTACTCAACAAGACGCATTAGGCATTGCTCTGATTATTGTTCCCCCTTTTAAACAAATCAACATCATTAAAAGTATGAACGTCAGCATTTAGAATTATCACATGACACTTTTTTTTTGCACCATACAAAGGGATATATTAGGTGTCACTACTTTGCACCCCCCCCCCCCTTTTTTTTCCCGAAAGTGCGGAAGTGGCAAGGTTTTGTATTTGCGCTGACTCAGAGGTCTTTTTTTAATTTTTATAGTAATTTTAATTATTATTATTACTATTTCTGTCAGCTTTACAAACCCGGACGAGGCACCAGAAATTGTGCTGAAGGTATTCTTTTTTTTTTTTTTTTGGGGGGGGGGGGGGATGGGGGGTGCTGTTCGTTATTACGAAGGTTCACTATTCCGAAGGTTCGTTATTGCGAAGGGTCGTTAATCCGAAACACAGAAATTCCCTTTACCTAGAGGTTCGTTAATCCGAAAATGAAAAAGAGTTCGTTATTCCGAATATTTGTGGCATTATTCCGCAGGTTCATTGTTCCGAAGATTCGTTGATCCGAAAATGAAATTCGGAACAATGAACCTTCGGAATGACGAATCTTCGGACCAAAGAGCCTTCGGAATAACGAGCTGTAACCGATTGGGGGGGGGGGGTTGTTAGCTCATGAAATCCAAAAGTGTTCCCCCTCCCTCACCACTTTTGAAAACTTTTGGCAACGTTTTCCAATACCTGGGAAATAAAGAAGAGTGATTTTTGCGGCCGACGTCCCATTCAGCGAGTCACCGGTAGCCATGCATATAAACGTTTTTTCCGTCCCTTGATCGGCTGAAATATTGATCGTCTCGAGCCTCTCGTATGTGTTGTCGGATAACGTTTTCTGCTGTGAAACAACGGAATTCAATCTCTCCCCAGACTTATCGGTCCACAACATGGAGATGTTTGGCTTGAAACCACTCACTACACACGTAAGTGTAATAGAAGGGCTATCGGAAGGAGGTTGGTATGCACACGAGCTTTGATGGGACAGGCTCTCATCCACGCATTCCTCGATGATGTGTTTTGATGCCATCGCTACGGAAATAAGAAACTATACATTGAATGAGACACAATCTGTTACCAAACAAATATTCAAAGAATACAGCTAGTTTCCCGGGACTATCTCTTCTCAAGGACGAAAGTGTAAAACATATCTGCCCTTTCGTTTGCTAAACAACGCGTCCCAGACAAAAAAAAAAAATAGAAACCGAGTTTTCTAGCAAGATTTTACTTTAAAAATCAAAACATTTCTTTATGAAATATACATTAAAAAAAGGTACGCTTCTCTTCTTTCATTAGATGTGCAACTCAATGTTCATCATACGATTCATGCATGACTAAATTCGAACACTGAACAGTGGTGGTACCAATCATTGTTCACTTACACACCCAAATGGTGACTTTGAGTATTTTTTTTTTACTTTGAGTATTTTTTTTTAGACTTTGACCGTCATGTTTTTCTTCTTTTTTAAAGCAAGGTTCATAACCTAAACGTCCATATTTTTTTCTCTTATATGAAACCTTATTGATCAGATATGAAGAACGCATGTTCGATAAAAAGTTTCATGAAAATGTGCTGTATCTACATCGACTTTACGATTAGTCGAAAAACAAACATTCAGTACTTCAGACTTTGCCCTATGCAGACAATGGCATCAGCTACGCAATTGAATTCACACTAAACAACGGCAGTGTTACAGTGAATGTTGCTCGGGGTTCGGACATTTACATGGAATGCTGTATAGGGACGGAAAGCCCTTTGTTTAGAATAACAAATGATTGAAGACTAATTTCGTGAGAATTCTCAGGCTGTATGAAGCCCACAATGACTACGGAAAATCGGCGTTACGTCAGTGTTACTTATTTTAATGATTTTTTACCTCAAACTTATGAATGTGTGTATTTAAGTTCACCACTGACAGGATTTTGAAGTCAGTTGGAAGGTAAAACAGAAAGATTAACAGGAGAACAAAAAAAAATACGTTGTGCATTGATGAAAGAAGAGAAGTGTATCTTTCCATTCATGAATATGTCATAAAGTAAATTCATGATAATGATCGCAAAGAATTGCAATTAATATCAGTTTCTTTTTAATCATGGCATTGTAATAATATTGTTAAAGTCTAGAATATGAAAAAGTACTGCAAATAAGTATTAAAATCATATAACAATAATAATGTGCTTATGTATGTCACGCGTACATACATAATCCCAGTTCAGGTTGTGATCGTCACAGGCACTCATTAGCCGGGTTCACACATACAACATAGCGGAATGACGATCGCGCTCCATATCTCGAGATTTATTGCAACCGTTCACACTCTCCAAATTAGCGGGATAGCGATCGCGCTCGAAATCTCGAGTTTTTTGCAACCGTTCACACGTACAGAATTATCCCGCTAATTGCCGATCGAGATAACAGCCAAACCTTTAAACTGGGTCACACAGCGCCCTCCTCTATCACTGCCTGCGCGCACTTCCCTTTGTCCATTTTATTTTCCGCGTCAGTGATGTGGTTCGCGCGCTGTTGTTGTGGTGCGCCAAAGAGGTTAAAGGGATTGGTGATGAGTGTTCGATTGTGCAAAACATGCGAAAGAGAAGGTGTTTTGGGTATAAAATAAAAGGTAGATATGTAACTTAACATGTGTCAAAATATCTTGGAAATCGGAATCTTCTCAAATGTTTCAAAAAGCGAAAAACAAAACATACTTTTCTGGAAAAAGATCCTTCGATACGATGGCGATACGTATTTGAATTGCGGACCACTGCTTATTGACCACGAACATCAAGCCAACTTACAGCAAAATCAAGCCAACATGCCGAGTGAGCTGCGGAACTACTAGTAGTTATACGTAGAGCAAGCTATAGCTCTACGGCTGGCTGTGCCTATGGGCGCGGCGAGCGCTGGCCGCACTTCACTTGCCATAACTCGCATCATACACAGTGTGCAGTGCTTAAAGCTCGAGCTGTACGATCTTGCATTTATGCTGCATGTGTATAGGACCTGCAGTCTATAACGTTAGTGTATAGAGTTCGCGTTGTGTTTTCATTTGATGAGAGCGCTAACCTAAAATCAAAGGACTCCTCCGATTCTGATTCACATGTCCTTCTTCCAAGATACTATGAGAGCTAGTTCTATCGTCGGAAGACTCGGTAGGCTACGTATCCCAAAAACCATCAAACTCCATTTAGAATACAAGATTCTTCATTGAGAACGCGGTACAGTACTACGTAGCCCGACCAGCCGCCGGGCTATTTATACAGCAGTCAGACCGCAACGCTGCTGTTAATGAGCTCAAATCAATAATTTATCGTACGCGCAGGTTTTTGCCCATGTCCTTCTCAGCACCCGAGATTTTGCGAGATAATTCAGAGACAAAGTGCATGGTCTACGAGATTCACTTATTGACGACATGAAGATCTACTAGCCGTGACTAATTGACATGGTTTGTGAATATTAAGAAATAAATCACACCTTTTAATGCTTACATTCTACAAAATGAGCTTATGATACCTTTTTTCATATCTCTGCATTATATCGATATTTTCCAAACGACCCAGAGACAAATTAGAACAAGGCTTTCTATTTATTGCCAACCCGACCCGTTCATAGGTTGAATCAACAAATGAATGATGATCAACGTTTTAGATATACTTGTTATAATAGCACAGTAAGAACTGAATTGGTCCCTCCCTTAGAAACAAACGAAAATTGAAAGTCTCGTCGAGTAAAAATCATAGTGTGGCAATTTGAGATACATGAATGATCATGCGCTCCTAGGGTATCATTAGATAAATTACTCAGCGATGTATACAGTGGATTAATAAGGAATAATTATTCTAATACCAAATAGAGAGCCCCAAAGAACTCATATGCGCAAACTTAGTGCTAGATCTTTTATTATTGATTTGTATGCTATTTATTAATGCACGCTTCTCTATCTAGTTGTGCAAACAAAGTGCAAGCCAAAGTTGAGCTGTCGATCAGAGTGGAGTGTTGTTCTTGTTGTTTACGTGGAGATCTTTGTCTCAGCTGGAACCTGAGCGCGTATACATACATTGTGCGCGCGCACACACACACGCACACCATAGGGTCCTACACTGTCATCTACACACATGTAGAGTACACGTTTACTGACATTCCGCGAGGTTCGTTCAACTCTCCACTCAGAGGGAATTAACCAATCAGAAACGCGTATTCGCGGCAAACTTAAATCTCGTCAAAAATTAACTGTACAACGCAATGGTTTATTCGCCAACCTGACCCGTTCATAGGATCAGTCCACATAAAGTCATTATGTTTTTATAGAATGATATTTCCTCTTTCATTTTATACCTCTCCCATTTTGGTCCACCTTAATTTCGTTGGTCTAATGTACCCCTTAAGAAAAATGAAAAATATGCAAATTTTGTGTTTTATAATTTCCTTGTTCAGTATATTTTATATGTCATAACCTTTTAAGTGGTCGAATCTCATCAAAGTACATTTCTTCAGCTTTTTATCGATGTATAAATCATGAAGATTGATAATGTCGTTTAGATTTACAGACACTCTAAAAATGTGGTCTCCCAGCTCATTACGTATTCATGTCCGCGAGGTCCATGCATACGCGTACGATAAATGCGAAGGCTTTTCAGGACGTTGCGGTCTGACTGTACAGCGACTGGGCTGTGCGTGTACGTACTTTTCCGGGTAAGGACACAGCCCAGTACGCAGGAGCTGCCGTGCTTCGCACGGCGTCTGGTCGGGCTGCGTAGAAAAAAAAAATCAACAAAATCTCAATTATTGATTACAATTACACACAAACTGGTTGTGTTATTTTAACCACATGTACATGTTATATAATACAAGTATCAGGGCTGCCAATATTGGAAACTACTTGAGAGTGAGACTCCCATAGGCCAATGCTATAATTTCGGAGTCAAAATGAGTGAGATCAATAGAAATGCATGCAAATGAAATAAAGTTTTAGAGTGAGAAAGGACCAAAATGAGTGAGTCTCACTCTCAATGAGTGAGAGTTGGCAGCCCTGAAGTATATCTAAAACTTTTCATGCACATTGTCAAGAAATGCAATCTTCATGGCAAACCCATTTTTTTTTTAATAGGTCCTCAAAGATTTGAAACACAAGTAGGCTAGAGAAGTACCATGTTACCGTATATCTAAACTTGTTTTGGATCTAACCAATAGTTCATTTTTATTACCATACCGGTACAACTTGTCATGTAATTGTAATTTCAAATGTGACTTAGTTGTAACATTTATTGTGGATGATTTTCTTCACAACTGACACATGCACTGAATACTAATAGGTTAGAAAGTTGGTAACTGGTATGGCTTAGGCCTACCTATTTTCTGTATGAATAGGGTTAATTTGAATTATTTCACAGATACACACAAAAATGTTGAGAATCAGATCATTTTCAGTCTTCTAGACTGAATAATGTGACACCTGTAATAGTCTAATTACTAATCCAACAATTTCTGAGGCTATCTTATACATGTTCTTATTTATCATATATAATGCAGCCATGCATGATGTAATGTCTTGTTCACCTACAAGGAGAAAAGACACAAGAAATAATCTGTTCAAGTCAATTATTTCCACATAGGCCAACAACATTCACTCAGTTTTATCTAGAACCCTGATTAGGTTTCTATCATCAGAACACATTTTTTTTTTCTCAGTGGTAAACTGATGCTTAACAATTAGGCCTACACAGGTACCATATCTTGTTCTGATATTTCAGTGAATACAAATCTAACACATTACTTATGTAGGGCTCGGGTTCGCTTAGCTCTCTAGCACTCATCACACTAAAAGCAAACTTGGGCAGCACACATGTGTTACTTGGAAGGAGTCCCCTTGCTAACTAACTTGTAGCCAGTTTATTCTTCACATAATTTGGCATGGGTTTACATGTAAATGTGGGTTGTAACATAAATATTCATACACAAAATCAACATAACAAAGCATGCAAATAAGGAAACAAAGGTTAAAACTAAATATTTATAATATATATGATGAGTAGGCTTGGGTGATTTAGGCATGATTTCAGTATATAGGGAACAATGGGTGAGAAGTGAAAGAGTGGAAAATGTCATGTGATATGTGGTGTGTCTGTGATAGGTGGGGTGTGTGGATGTGAATACTACTTTATGTGTGGGTTGACGTATTTGTGTGTGGAGGGGTAGTACCTGTTATAACAGAAGGGGGGATACCCTTATAATAAATGGTTCAAAATAAATCTCTACACTTATGTTATACTACCATGCATACATACAAATTTCATGTGTACTGTACATATAAATTGCATGTGTACATGGGACCTATATTAAAAGTTGTGTGTACCAGGGTACACTGACCTCAAATTTTCTTTTATCTTTGCATGTATATTTGCATTTGGTGTTGCATCATGAGCACATGTTCTAATTGCAAATGTGCTACAGAAACTGCTCTCACAGTAATGTGATGTGATATACATTATAGAGATAACAAATCTATGCTGACGACTTGCATGTCGGCCTGTATCTTTTAAATATGAAATGTCATAATAAAAATAGTGGTATAGCAAAGATTGCCAATTTACACAGGTAAGGTAATCATTTGCAAAAAAAAAAAAGAAACTGCTCAGCATTCTGTCATTAGTCAATTTTGGCATCTACACATTATACTCCTATCATATTGAACAATTATGATAATAATACTATAACATGTAAATTAAAAAAAAAACCTAACAAATGCAACCACTTTCAAATAACTTGCACATTTGCAGGGAAAAATATTGAAGTGAAAGTCCGGGGTAATCAATGTCACATGGTTAATGACTTTAAGTACAAAGAACACTATACTATTTCAGTGTGGAGACCTTCTACATATTGTATTGTCAAAACACATTGCCCCCAAATCACGAAGGTGGTACAAATGAAACCATGATTTAAACCATGAACAAAAACCATGGAGCACCAAGTGTCGCATGGAATACTTCGTTACGAAATCAGTCATTTGGTCGATGAAATGATTATTTTGTAATGAAATGATATTTTGTAATTAAATGAACATTTCGTCCACGAAATGATAATTTCGTTAACGAAACGGTCATTTTGTCGACGAAATTACCAATTTCGTAACGAAATATTCGGTGCGACACTTGCGACACTTTTGTCCATGGTTTAAACCATGGTTTCATTTGCACCACCTTCGTGAATTTGGGCCATTCGGTTTATGGTTTTAGCGTATACAATTATATCAGTAGAACATCATGTAGGGACCTACCAAAATGTATATTACAATGTATTTTTATATCTATGTGAATGAAAACTGAACATCTTGTTTGAAGTACTTCCAACACATTTGTTTATCAAAATTCATACTTTTTTTTTTGCAATAAAAGATAGATGCAATGAATATTACAAGGGCACAAACTCCATTTACCACAAAAATATTGTCCTCATAATGTGATTTGAAAGAGTTATCACAAAATTATGTGCTGAAAAAGTGTCTTCCAAAATGCTGATTGACAATGCTACTGTGTAGGACCTGTTGTGCCACTTGAATGTAACACATGGCATGATATCAGTGATCACATAAATAATGATGATGAGGATAATAATCATTATGAAGATGATGATAGTAATAAAAACATTAGGCCCTTTCAGTGATGTACACTGCTGTGCATGACAGCCCTGCTTAAGTTCACTTTAAAACACTGATGCAATATTTTATCGTAACGGAGTAATTGTAGCTTTTCACCACTGAAACACATGGGAAACACAGAGGAAATAAAAAAAACAAATGAAAAAATAAAAGGTCAAAGCACTTTGTGCCTGGATATTACAGCCCTTTCAGTTTCCAGTAACAGTTTAAGCACATGCAGTTTAGGAGTTTACAGGATTTATATTCCCTACTTGCCACATGGGGCAAGAACAAATTTTCTATGCAATCAATTCACTGTTTCATTCTGATTCACACATTTGAGTACTAAAATGTTAGTTGTTACCGCACAGAAAAGACAGAAATAGAGAGTTCAGAAATATAAATGTAGTGTCATATCAGTTATCATTGCCATCACATGAATGTAGTCTATGATTTGAATTGATGTTATTCATGTTCAATGTGCATTTATCAGAATCCCCAACAATCCTGGTACAAAGGTGCAGCTTTTTCATTACTAATATGTCTTTTGCTATTATACACAATGAAGGCATAAATTGACAGTAGGCCTAAAGGGAGAGCTGGTGTCAGAGCTATTATCATTGCCATCACTTGGATGCACTCAACAAAATTATGATATTGACGTCATCCAAGTTCAGTTTTCAAACATTTGCCAGCCACAAAGAAGAACATGAGAGGGGATGTCACTGGCTTCATGGAGCTAAGTAGCTGGGAGGGCTGGTTCTGATTGATGAGAGGGGATGTCACTGGTCTCACTGAGTTTGGTGGCAGAGAGGGCTGGTCTCACTGGTGAGATGGATGTCACAGGTCTCGCTGAGCTGCGTAGCCTAGAAGAGGCAGTCTTATTTGGCGAGAGGGGGTGTCACTGGCTTCAACAACCTGGATATCTGGGATGGCACTTGGATGTGATGCTAGCTGTTCCACTGCAATAGAGGCCAACAAGCACATTCTATTGATCTCTCATCTAATGACTGAATGTTGGTAATATAGTAACTACTACACATTTACAATGAAAATCATTTTACTAATCATATAGACTCAATTAACTATTCAGTATTACACATAGTAAATATTCTCTTTAATGACTAACATTCAAGCAATGACAAGTTTAGTACTGATGAAAGTAATTATGCTAGATGCTGAAAGTCCAATGAAAATAGCCCACTTTATTTATGATATTTACATAAAAATTCCCAAATATGCATGCCAAAGGGCGTCTTCATCATCTAACCTGTTATCTTCTAACATCTGCCCAGGCTCTGATAAAATCAATATCTGTCAGCACTCTCATCAGGTTTTGATCCACTTCAATCTGACCCAAGTCCTTTCCTCAGAGTAGCATTTTCCTCCACAACTAATTGGAGAAGGCAACGGCATTCACAAACTTGTCCTTTTTCCATTTCACAGGGGTATCTGGACTGGAGTTCATCTGTATATCAGACACAACAATGAAAGGCATTAACACTGACTTACAATTAGGATAGTCCCATTAGTTCTTCACCACTCTGTAAATTTAGTCACAGAACTTGCTATCCCATTTATTTCAGTGTAGAGTCTACCAGATAGCTATATCTTGTAGTGCTCACATATATGCACCAGAGAAAATTCCATGAAATATGTTAGAATTAGACTGTATACTGTAGAAGTTAAATAGTAAAAAGGAAAATAAGACCTACAGACCCTAGCCAAACTTTTGATGAGTTGACACTGCACATGACGTCGGGATGACCTCAGCCTCTCATTGTGCATCTACAAAGTAGGCCCTATTTATTTATATGTTGTGTATACAACCTCATATAAGGCCTATGTCTTTAAATCCAGACTAGTCACATGCATGGGATTTGGGGGTCTGTAATTCCACATACAATCATATAGGAGGCCTATATGTGGCGGCAATGTTCAAACTATGTAACTTGTAACCCTAAAAGTAATGATCAAGACAACCATAATCTTATTAACCACTACCACAGCTATGGGTTCAAAAAAAAATGTTATCAATTTTTACAGCAAGAATAATAACAGCATCGTTTGAGAACACAGAGTTAAATCGAACAATTTATTGATCTTTTGTTTACTAAATATCAACATTAATTTTCATTTGCAGCTTCAAAACAGTTGTTGGATCTAGGTATATTAAAACAAAATGTACCAGGTAATTAAAGATAGTTTGTACAAACCTTTTGTACCTGTGCAGGGGCTGGTTTCAATGAGCAAGAGGCGATGTCACTGGCTTCATCAAGCTGGGTAACTGGGAGGGCTGGTCGAAACTGAGGAGAGGGAATGTCACTGGCTTCATCAAGCTGGTTAGCTAGGAGGGCTGGTCTCAATTGATGAGAGGGGATGTCACTGGCTTCACCGAGCTGGGTAGTTGGTCAAAACTGACGAGAGGGAATTTCACTGGCTTCTGACATCAAGCTGGGTAGCTGGGAGGGCTGGTCTCAACTGACGAGAGGGGATGTCACTGGCTTCACTGAGCTGCCTAGTCAGGATGGTCCTTGAATGTGATGCTGGCTGTTGCCCTACAAAAGATACCCACAATAATATTAATATCTGACAGACCTTTCTCAACAACTACCACCTACTGTGTTACAAAGCATACACCATTAACCACTACACTAGAGACTGAGTGAACTGCGCTACAATGCATATACGCCATTAGCCACTAATGTATACGCACAATAGATACACTTCAATCAACATGTTTGCAATGCCATGTGTACCGGAGACAATAATTAGGTAGGCCTACCTTACCACACATGTGAATTCACGTTTTTGGTCCGATCATAGCTGCCGTGACAACATATACACGGCTGACTCTCCACAAACTATTTGTAAAAACCGAGAGTGACCAGATGATCACTCTACGCAGCTCTTCGCTGACACTTTCACTCATTCAGTGTCGTTTCGTAAAATTGGATTTCTCGCCTATCGCCGATTTGTAACTAACGGCAGTTCTGATGAGTGTCGTAACTTTCTTATTTCGACATTTTGAGACCCATAATTTGACATGAAGGTAGAATAGGGCAACATAATCCAGAATATGGTAAAATAGGAATTCGCGTATTTACATGCAAACACTTTAGCATGCCATTTCTTAATGTGCAGCGATTTTGTGCAATTGCCAGAAGCACATTTCAAAAAGGAGAAGTGTTGAGCCAAATTTGGGATATGTCATTACGCAAAAAAAAAAAAAAAAAAAATCCAGTTATCTAATATTGGCAGAGAAAAAGGGCCTCGGACTAGGAGTGGTAGAACATTGGTCGAGGATACCTACCATATATACCTCAATCGCATTCTGAATACCGGTACACCTTTGTGAATCTGCATGTAGCCTTTCTTCACATGTGAGTAAAATCTCAGGCAAATTGTGATATATCTTTTAGTTTACCGTAATAGAGAAATGTTAGGGTGTGGCATAGGACACCTAACAAAACTACTAATCTAGGCCTACTCATAATAGTATAGTGTGTGTAGATCCTCCCTATCAGCAATGTTACACTATAACAGGAAGGTCCTAACTGTTACTCACACTGAACTGAATTAAGTCTTCCGAGTTTGTTTCACAAATTTATTACCGATCCAGCAGAAGTGAAATGACATCTCTGTCGTTCAGCCCCTTATCTTCTAGTGTCTTGAGGGGAATTGGGACTGACTTGGTGTTCATTTTATTTTTCTGTCGCCATCTCCATACTCTGTCACTGGTTTTCATGGTCTTCCTCTTCTTGGAGACAGATCTCTCGCTCTCCTCCTGCGGCTCCATTGTTGTGTGGATGGAGTGGTACGGTAAGTAGGCCTATACGCAGCCAGCAGAGTTCGAGCGGACCCGTGCTAGCTAGCTGCCGGGCGGATGCCAGGAAATGCACCGATAACGCTCGCTAGCCAGTGAACAGGCACACGGGTGCACCCGGGGTTTCGCCTCGCGATCGCGGCGATGTATCTTGGGCTTGCTTTTCGCCGAGGAGAAGGCAATACATCAACGCTGTGCCAAAATTGGACAAAAGAGGGAGGCAAAAACAACACTTGAACGGAGAGCCTCTAAGCCGACCCCCTGTGATTTTGACAAGCGTTACAGTAACGCTCTTCAACAAAATCATAGATATCTTCATAATGCCGTATTTTTTATCGATTCTTTTTCATTGCTTAGTCCTTTCTTAGGCATTGGTCCTTGTTTTTGCCTGTTTCACTTCATGAAATAGCACTTTTGCATTTTGGGTACCAACACTCCTCACCAGTCCCTTTAAAGGTATTAGCCCACATTTGTAAACCTGCAGCAATTGGTCTCATAGTTAGCATGGGGTTTGGGTATGATTGCAGTAACACCTGTGCAAAACTTCGTTCCAATTAGTCCATTACTTTCATAAAAATAAATGAAAATGCACCGTAATCCGTATGCATGCGTATAACGCTCGCTAGCTCCAGTCCACGTACGTGTTACATGTACGTAGCTATAGCCCGCGCTCGTAATTCGATTTTGGGTCGGGTTGACCCGGTTTGAAAATTGATTTTGAAACGATGATTTTCTCTCTTTTATCGAATGGTATAGACAAAGAGCCACGGGTGAGGTATGTTACTGTTATAACTTGTACTTGAAGTCATATTGGACCTGTTTTATGCAGTTTTGATTTTCGTGGGTTTGCAAATGTGGGCTAGTACCTTTAAAGGTGCATGGTCCCAGTGTTTTAGTCAAATACGTACGCGGGCGCACGGCGCGAGTTTCCTATAGAGACCTACGCTATCGACTCCTCTTTAGCGCTTACGCTTTGGCCCACTTCCCCGAGTCCGAAGAAGTCCGATTCACTGTAGTCAGTGGTCGGATCACAGTTCGGCTCATTATTCGGCTGAGGGGGATGACAGCTTTAGCAAACTTCTTTTGTGATGTCATATTAACAAGCACATATGCACGCACCCTGGCATTACACTACAGACTGCCCGATGCGCAGAGAAGACAACGAATGCAACGTGACTTAGCAACAGCTACGCGCACTTTACTCTTGATGACAGCTTAACTTCGGTAATCTTCGTATCAATGCTAACGGTGATCGTCAGTATCATCAACAGCGCCCTCTACACTACCGGGATTATGCCCCTTTAAAGGTGCATGGTCCCGGTGTTTTAATCAAATACGTCTCTACGCAATAATGCATTACTCTCTACAAAATGATACATTCCCTTTATGCTGATATACTGTCTATCACGATTGATATACTTAGCGGATCCGCTTGCACAACAAATAGTTACCTGTGTATTATGTGACCCTGCATCACAAAACCAACAGAAAGTCTCCAAACATTAACTTTTTAGTTAAGAGCAGATTATGAAAGACCAGACTCTTGGCATTCAAATGATGTATAGCTCAATTGAAATGAACTCTCCAAAGCTATCTAAACATTAGAAAGAAAGCACACACCCTGGACCAGGTAATAATAAATATATTGTATTGCAATAAATAGATGTAATAATAATAATATTAAAAATAATAATGATAATACTAGTAATTTCTGTATTTGTTACAAATGTAAGCGTTTTATGACTCAGAACTATTTTGTTTTTAAGAATACGGATATGTTGAAGGCCTATAGAAGCATTAACAGCACACATGTTCAAATTCGCCGTGAATATGCCATGGATAAGCTATATAATTTTACCAGTTTACGTCTTAAAAGGTAATGCTGTTTAGGAAGAAATCCCCACCCTTTCCTGTCGTGTCATGACACGACAGAAAGGGGAGAGGAATATCAAGAAGGAAAAAGGTATAACACAGAGAGGGAAGAAGGGAAAGGAGAACATAAGAGAAAGGGAAGAAGAAAATATGTTTTCCTAATAAATTAGAGTATTACTTACAGCTAACTGTGAACACTTTGGTAATCTCTACAGTCTCGAAATTCTTCAGAACCACTTGACAAATGTAGAAACCCTCATCTTCCACCTTCAGGTCGGTGATGACGAGACTAAAGTCGGTGTCGATGTGAAATCGTTCCTCCAAGCTGTCGAATATCCCATCTCTGAAATCAGCCTTGATCGTCCTCGGCTGCTGACGTGAGATACTCTCCTTGACCCAGACCACAGCCTGAGGCTCCGATTCGAAGTGACATGGTAGCCGGATATCTTCTCCTTTCCATCCCTGAACGGTGGGGGCAGTGCCTACCACTAATATTACGAAAAGAAAAATGTGAATACAATAATCATTATTAAAGGGCATCTACTGATTCATCAATGATAAACTAGAATTGGTGCATGCGTTACGGCACATTTTGGTAAATTGCACATTTTGATACCATCTTGTAACTATGTTACGGCACATTTTGCTAACTGCACATTTTGGTGAATTTACCAAACTGTGCAGGACATTGACGTGCTCCAGCACAATCATCACACAAACAGGTTGTAAGTGCAGTTTGTTTTTGTCCCCAACGAATGAGATCGGCAGCCTAAAGGCCGTGTCACACCTCTCTAGCTACCTCACACCAAACTACGCGGGCTTGGTGAGAGTAAGGTTTTTCTAGCACGCAGGAAAATTATCTCGTCCGTAGTTGCCCGGAGCTGCGCACACAAGTCCGATTTACCCGCGGCCAAGTTTTGAGTAGCACCTCGCAGGTAACTCCCACGCAGGTATGTCGCAGTCCCTGTATGCGGTCAGCGCGGCTAAGATAATGACATTCTGTCATTTCTGTTGGATTTCTGCCATTCCTCCAGATGAATTTCTGAGTTGTCTGCCCTGGTACGCAGGCCACACAGAATACCCGAAAGAAGAACAAAAGTAGCGCGCATCTAGCAAGTTAGACACATGCACAACTCGCCCGAATCATTGTCCGCCCTCAGAAATTGTCCGGTATGCTGGAAAATCCTCACATTCAACAAGCCCGCGTAGCTTGCCCGGAAAGGTGTGAGTTACGGGTAAAAATAATTTACGTGAGTACCTCCGGGCGACTATGAGTGAGATACGTGCTAGGTACTGTTCGTTGGAATTGCCCGCTGGCAGAGGTACACGCAGAACGCCAGTAGGAGGCCCTTAGCGGCAGCACCTCGCAGTCATCTCCAACGCAATGCCATGTATTTCGCAGTCCCCGTATGCGGCCAAATTAATGATATGCAGTGGTACATCTGCCATTCCTTCAGAGGAATTCCTTCACTGAGTTGTCAGCCCCACGCAGCTGGCACGCAGGTCACACAGCATACCCGAACGAAAAGCAATCGTAATAGCTTACTTAAGCCTTCAGCTCGGGTGAGCTAAATCAGTGTCTTGCCTGTCTCTACTGCAGGACCATAATACGTACGTTGTACGTTAACCCCTCTCAGGCCCAAGGGGGCACATTGTGCCCTCTATGTAACTTTGTAATTATTTGACGTTTCATCGTCATATTTGGTACATGGGTAGAGCAACTCATACTCTACATGACCACATACTAGTACTTGATTTTTTATAACTTCACCCAAAGAGGGCGCCATATACCAAAAATAAAGAAATGCATAAGAAATATGCTAAAAACTTTATTTTGCTGTATAATTTCTTTATCCCCAGTTATGTTATCATAGACTGATATTTTTCATATTTGTCACAACTGATGTGTAAGTCAAAGCTCATTATTTTGTTATGGTTGAAATTTCTCAAGGTCACCACATGGGGCGCTATTCATACCAAAATAAAGAAATACATTATGAGACCTGTGATGTATTGTTTGGGATAGGTACATGCATAGCTATCATATTTCATATTTCCATAATATTTGAATTTTAAGTTTGGGGATTGATAATGTGAGAAACAAATGATATTGGAGGTATAACTTCGGTGAAGGAATCAAAATGGCACAAAATAGAACAGCAATCTTTGGAAAATACTGTTATATTCAATTATCTCTATTATATCCATTGTTTTATGCCATTGCCACAGAAAAACACAGGAAATCATAGGAAAAATATTTCAGGGTCATAATCACTTCACATTTTGCTTCTTCAGCAAATTTTAGTCAAGAAACGCCCATTTCATACATTACAATTGAAAATGGAACAGAAAAATACGCAAAATGTCACTGACATAGTTGTCAGTTTGTGGTTGCCATGGCAACCAGCAATATCAAATTATAGGTAAATTTTACATCAACATTCGTGTTAACATGATATCCTATATTATTTTACACCGTTTCATCTTTAAACAAAAGAATTGTTGCTTCCTTTTACCGGAAGAGGTAAGACCTTCTGTTGTTTTTGTTTTTCTTAAGTTGTTTTGAAATCCACCCCATTATGCTACTGCAAAGGCAGCTAAAATTGTACCTAGTATTGGTATACTTTATTTTCTTTCTCTTTCCTCGAATTAGAGAATCTTGCACACAGAAGACCATAAACGGTCTTGACGAAGGCATCAGATCATCCATTTGCTTAATTTAAATCCGGTTCTCTCACCTCTCCCAAAATATCTGTCCCCATGTGCCTACATTTAAGACTTTTGTGTATGTGCGTGCGTGTGTGTGTGTGTGTGTGTATCTTGTTAATCAAAGCGTTCTCACTTTGCAGGTGTTAAATTTGTGTGTCTTGACAACAACAATGAATCACTGCTTTTCAAATTGAGTATAATATGAATATAAGAACGACCCAAGTCCAATTTTTGGCCAAATTTAGTTTGACATGGAAAATTGTAGCTTATGCATGGACTCATCTTGTGTATAATTGATAAATTCCTATTACCCCGGAAGTGCCTGAAATAAATGAGTTAAATCTTATATGAATGTAAACATGAAGGACTTGGGTCGTTCTTACATTCATATTATAGCGCCCTCTCTCGTCCTTCTCTCATCTCTATAGCAGAATATCATGTGTATGAATCAAAGAACGACCCAAGTCCATATGAATCAAAGAACAACCCAAGTCCATCACACAAAATGGCCTCTCCACAATTAATGTAAATGTTAATTGTCATAATAATATATGTTCTAAATTGTATATACAATGTTGCTTTCCCATCACAGTTAAATAGAATATTATTGGACAAATAAAACAAATATGAAGTTTTTTTGTTTTTTTTTTAAGTTTACTTGAACTGGTCATCCATGGACTTGGGTCGTTCTTATATTCATATACTCAATTGTTAGCTGTGGTAGGTAATATCGAACCAAATCAAACCATAACTTGCATAAGAACCCATCTTAAATTCTAAAACAATGTCAAAAGGTGCCGTTGTGCGATCATTCTTCAATCCCTAACTTCTTAAACTACTCTAATCTTCTGAACAGAGTGGGACCATATTTGCCTCGAAATGGACACGGTCTGCGTCACACTCGATCAAATACGTTGCACAGACCACCCCAAGACACTTACATTCACCATGTACACATATTTTACTTGTTGTGCCACCCTCACTCATGATGAGCTGACTATTACAGAAATGTGGAATGAACTTTGTTTATACCCTTGATTTTGTTTTCTTGTTGTGTGTGTGTGCGTGTAGGAAGGGGGGGGGGGGTTATTATCCATCAAGTCAAACACCCTTTTGAATGTAATTCCGCAATTCGGTTTGCCCGCTGTAACATATTAATTATTACAGATATCTGTTGAAATTAGATTCATGATGGTTCTGAAAAGCAATACTTAGTTTACTTACGTATATACTTATATTGATTTCCAGCAATCTACACCAAGTTGATACATGAGTAAGTTAAACATACCTTCTGCAGCGAGACCACAGAACACCGATGTAATCAATGTCAGTAGCAGAACGAAGTCTTGCCTTCTATCCATGACAAATAGTTACACACTGTAAAATTTGAAATAACCAGTGTGAGGGTACGTTGGATCCCAATGTTCGGCATGCCTCTCGTGTATAATCTCTTGATCACCACAATATCCCATAAGGGGACGGTAGTCGAGCCACCTCTTACAAAGTATAGCCAACAGTAGGAGCTTTTGTAGCTCGGAGAATAGGTCAACCATTCATCATCAAGCACGATGCCCCTTAGTTGAGATCCCTACTGCTGCAGCGGTTATATCGCTATAATAACCAAGGCACATTATATCACCACCGTGCTCATGTTATCTTACTGCAGAGGGGAATCACATCTGAAGTTTATCCCATACATGCTTGAGTGATCTTATAAATGATATCAATTCAGGTCAGTTCCAGTCGACCATTTTGAGACAGTTTTCTCCTGAAGAATGAGACTGGTAATGCGGAACTACTCCCTATAAATTAACCTTGTGCATTCAAGTTAATCAAGATATCACTGTTTCGTATATCATGTGACATACATTCTGTTGACACTGTCGAGTCATGGGAGATATTGCAGTCCACGGTTCAATGAGAAATATGTTCGTATATTTCCTTTATAATAACTACAGATAAATATTTCAAGTGACGCACAGCATGATAATGTTTATAATATATTAAACTTCAGTCTTATGTTTTACTTTTGTTTGTTTGTTTTTTTCCGCGGCCATAGGCCGACACAATAATAGATAAGCATACTTTTTGAACAATACATAGGAATACAAAGAGTGTTATCATTCCTCTTTTTTGGACTCCGGTTGTGGCACCGAACAAAAATGGAGAAGCTTTTGCCGGTAGCAAATCGTACCAGAACCTTTTTTGGGAGGAGGGGGGGGGGGGTAGAGGCAGGCTTGTATTATTCATTTTATTTGTGACCCTGCACCTCAAAACAAACAAAAAGTCGCCAGACATGAATTTTTAGTTAAGACCATAATCTGAAAGAGCATACTTTAAGCTTTAAAATGCTGTATAACTCAAATCAAATGGACTCTCCTAACCTATCTAAATATTGGAAAGAAAGCACAAACTCAGGAAAAGTGTGAACTGAGAAAAGAGGCTCTGAAGTACAGTGTCTATTCAAGCGCTTAATCTTTACCAAACCGTGCTGGCTGTGCGATGAATGGGACAAAAAAAAAGGAAGTAAACCACCAGAGTAACAACAATGAAGGGATTATCAGATTAAACTGAAATTAGGCATGCCTCATTAACATATTCTGTCCACAATTGATGCCAACTTTCAAAGCAGTAGCACTATTCTTTCAAAAGTTATTAGAGTTGAAAGTGAAGAGTGTGGGTAAGGTTTTTCAGAAATAAAAAAGGGATTCTAAAGACACACCTAATCACACTATTCTACCAAAAATGTTGGAGATAAACTGCTAAAAAAGCACACTTTCCTGCCTGTTTTATGATACCAAATTTTAGCATAATGTACAAGAAGACCCGCTCTTTCAGAAAATATGAAAAAGTCAAGTTCGGCTAGGTTGACCCATTTCACTTATTTTCAGTCCTCACGCGAAATCAGTGTGTGCGACTTTATGTTCGTTTTGAGGTGCACTGTCACATTTTGTTTTATTTTATTTTATTTTATTTTATTTTATTTTATTTTATTTTATTTTAAGATAATGGCCGCTTCTTTTCAGTTTTTTTTTTTTATGGCTTCTTTTCAATCTACATTCCTGAACCTCTGCTTTTGTATTAAACGGCTATCATATCCCGCCCCTTTCATAGTGTCGTTATTTATGGGCTGCGGGTCAATTATAACGGGTTTGGGCAAGTATGAAAAGGGATCTAACGCTTTAATGCGAAGAGTTTGCAAAGAATTTTCCTGAGTTGAAAAGGGGCCTCTAAGTCACACCTTATCACACAACTCTACAAAAAAAAAAATGCTGTTGAGATATTGCTGAAAACACACTTTTCGATCCATTTTATGATCCATACGTATTAACAATGTAGAAGAGTAGAAGAAGAATAACTCATTCACAAAATATAAAAAGGTTGACTTGGTTGACCCGTTTCATTTTTTTTTTTTTTTTTTTTAGTCCTCACGTAAAATCAAGGGTAGCGACTTTTGGTTGGTTTAGTGATGCTCGGTCACATACTATACTAATGTACTCAATAATAGACATGAATGTGTATTATTATCATTAGTGTATATTCAATTCGAGTGACTTGATTTTCGTGCCAGACTTTATTGTCTTTCATACCCAGACCCCTACCTTCCTCCAAACAGTGAGATTGGTCTAATTAAACCAGTTGTTGCATGTTAAGTTTCGATTAATGGTGGATCTTCTACTGTCATGAACTCCAAGCAAGTTTTGGTAAACCAGGGAAGCAAAGTCAACATACGGCAAACACACATCACATAACGCAGTTACCATCATTCCATTGTCAACAAGTTATAGTGGGTGTGCAAAGGTACATGAGGGTGACAGAAGGTTTGTTTATCTATCGTTCTTCCCTTACAGTATATTATAGACTGTATTACACGTTTCCTGGAGGGGGAAGCCATTTTTGACTAACGAGATGACTTTTAGAGCAAACTGTGAAAGCAAAATCTCCTGCATCCGATATCTTAATCATGTTAATTCATGACGTAGATAACACTTGCGTATTAAAACGTCGTTCATAATCAAGATGACTAACAAACAAATAAGTAAAGCACTAAAATGCCGAGTTAACAGAAACAAACTATCTAGTGATTGTAAGATTCCAAATAAATTGGTATTACCCTAATCCTATCCCTTTTAACTTATTAATAGCAAAGAAATGAACCATTGACAACAAATTCAAGGCGCTATGTAGTAAAAAACAAATATAATGTTACAAAAGCTTCCACATGTTTAGAGTGTCACAGTTGTGTTTTGTTTTCGCTACATGCATTAAGGAATGTTTATTTCATTCTGTTTTATTCCTTGAGATTTGATAAACACAGTCAGACAATGTATATGTATATCTATATATATGTATACAAAGATATATCAATTTTTCTACAGTGTACCTTGATCTAATTGGTCGACACAAGAATTACATCATGGAAACCTCTTTTATACTAGGCAACACGAATTTCATCGTTATTGTCTATGACTTTCACAAAGTATAAGGTGTTCCACTGAAACTGTGCATATGCATGAGAGCAATGGAGTATGCATGATAGGGTAACGTGATAAAACATTGAATAAATGGACTTTATCTTCAATGTGAGGAGCTTAAACAAACTTGACAATCGACACGTCCGCAAATGCATGCTCATCATAACCTTTTTTTTTTTTCATTCTCAAAACAGAGTTTTGAGAATACCGCAAGTGTCCACGTGAAATCAAAAGGGCACTTCACACTATTATCAAGGTGATCTTTATGAAAATGATGCAAACTACATTGGGAATCAAGAAATCCTGTTATGCTGTAAAATAGAGATTACAAAACCTGCACTTTAAAAGAATGTTTCATATTTCCATGAAACTGCAAGTCCATAGTTTGGACTTCAAATTTGGGGCATGCAAACAAACATTTTTAATTATGTTGGCTTGTTGATCTTATTTTCTTCAGCCAAATGTCTTACGTAGAGAATATTTTTTTTTCAATAATATCAAACATAACTTCTTCGCTACAGATGGCAATGTACATGACTCGAAAAAACAAAAATAAAAGTTACATTAATATTTTTTAAAAGCAATACACGGTATTAATAGCAAACACTTAACTAAGACACTGTATTTTATGACTATAATATAGGAAAAGTAAAGTTATTGCAGATAACTCACTTTGGTTAAGGGTACCACATGACTTGCCATTCGTTTCATAATTTTGAATTATGTTGGAGGTAATCGAGGCAATCAGGAAGTTTTTTTTTTTTGTCTTCATCATTAGGAGCAATTTACAAAATGTACAAGATATTCTTCTCTTGTGAAATCCTCTTTCCCATGAGAGTTGAAAATGAGATTGCATTTGCCTACTTGTTTGTTTATCGAAATACAAAGTTGATACTACCAAAATAGTATTCATGTTTTGCTGAAGATTATGTAATTCAAAATTACTTAGTATGTACTCACGTAAGCGGTGATCGGAATATTGCTTGTATTATTCTTCATGTAACTGCAATCATTTGAATTGAATTGAATTCAATTCAATGTATCGGCGATATGCGGTACCCTTTGTTCTCAATAAAATGTGTTTTTCCTCTTTGCAAAAGACAGTGAGCAGTGAGGATAAAGAAGTTACCTTTGTTTGTTTATTGTAGTATACGATGCTTGCCTGAAACATGATAGACCTACATACATCTGGTTTTATCCTGCCTATGAGGGGTGCTGTTCGCTATTCCGAAGGTTCGCTGTTCCAAAGGTTGGTTATTCCGAAGGGTCGTTAATCCGAAACACGCAAATTCCCTATACCTAGAGGTTCGTTAATCCGAAAATGAAAAAGGGTTCGTTAATCAGAAAATTTGTGGCGTTATTCCGAAGGTTCGTTATTCCGAAGATTGTTTAATACGAACATGAAATTCGGAACAATGAACCTTCGGAATAACGAATCTTAGGAATAAAGAGCCTTCGGAATAACGAACCTTCGGAATAACGAGCTGTAACCCCTATGAGTAGCAGTCAGGTGATAGCATGATATAGGTCCTAGGCGAGTTTGCCTAGTACTTCCTTGGTGATAGCTGATACTTGGATCCATATTGCCCCCCCCCCCCCCCCCCTCCCCGGGGAAAAAAAAACACGTTTTTATTCCGACAAATTGAGGTCTTCACGAATCGTTTACCCTGCTGTCATAAGGAGGTAATTCATCTAATGATTATGCACAAACACACACACAATACATCTTTTCTGTGCGATTTCTAATTGAATGCACTGTTTATGTTTTGTAGTGTTTCATAAGAAGGGACAGCGAAAAGTAATTACCATCATAAAGACATGTCTTCCATTGAGAGTGACGAGTCATGATGGAATGCCACATGGATCAATTGTCTTCCCATCTGTGAGTCAGATACAGATTAGCACGTCCTACTTCAAATATTTCTTAGTGACTGCATCAAACATGGGGACCAAAGGAAATAACACTGTTGTTACTCCATCTGTTGAACCTCTTCGGTTATGCCATTGAAGCAGCTGCAACACTCCCTAAACATGTTGCTAAACGCACAATTTTATTCTAAAAAAAAAACAAAAGAATAATCGTAGTACTTTTCTTCCATCTCTCTTGTGACATGAATATAGAATATATATTTCGACCTATTGTTAAAAATGATAAAAATTTTGTTGATAGTGAACAATAGATTAAAGTACGGTTACAATGAAGTCAACGTTCAGGGGCCCGATTCATTAAACTTGTCATCAGTGACAACTGCCACATTTCTGTGATAAATTTGCCCTCAGCCAATCAGATGCAAGGATTTCAGTAGCTTGACACATCTATGACAACTTGTCACTGATGACAAGTTTAATGAAACGGGAAATGAGCCCCTGGTCTCGAAACTACTGCTCAATCATTGAGCAGTAATTTTGACACCTGAACGTTGACTTTATTGTATGGGGAATTTCGTTATGGTATTGTCCCGTATTCGATTCATTGCTGGAATACTGACCACACGTGTGCATTTTCTGATCCCCCCCCCCAAAAAAAAAAAAAAAAAAAAAATCTCCTCCAGATATGAAAAGAAGATCTTATTTCGAGGATCAAACGCTTCTCATGTGTCAACCCCATATTTCATCAGGGATTATGGACGTTACCCTTCGAGGTATAACTGAACCTGTGTCAGTAGAGAATGATTTGCCCTCATATAGGCTATACGAATACGTGCCTCATGTCAAATAATGCAAGCATGATGATGGTGACAGAGAGAAGACAGACCATAATGTTTGCTCTTACTGTGATAAAGTACGCCATTTGATTTCTTTAATGCGCTGTATTCTGATCTAATTTGTTATCGTAATCTGTTTTTACATATATGCAATAATGAGTATGAATAAACAGACGCACACCCATTCATTTGCACACAACACACACACACCCAAACACACACACACACACACACACACACACGCAAACCACAACAAACAGAAAATATTGGTTTCATTATTTGTTCATGATAAAAGTGCGATCACGGGACCCACGGGAGTCATTATCCTCTAATCAGCACGTCTACACATTTTCAATTCATAATATCTTTCAAAAAGATGACTAGATAAAGAGTATTAATTTATGACAGCGTGGTATGTGACATGTTGTGACATGTTGTGACATGTTGATCGTAGGATAATGATAATTTCCATAATCAAACATCAAAGTTTAGCAGTGCATAAGCAACACCTTATAATACACTCTGCCTCCAGCGCTGATCTAAATCTTTGCAAAATATTTTTGATACACTAAAATACAAAACATGTAAATCCCACATTTGTTAAATCATAAAGTAAGGACATGAAATAATTGTAGAACATGTATCCGAATGTCATCCCATATAGATACCGTATTTTATTGTAAAGTATCAGAATAGTCACATCAAGATTTATACGTTGAAATACTGACGGAAATTAAAATGTCATATGCCAGGACGATTTTGCCCCAAGTCCAAAATTAATGAAGATAGTGGTGTTCAGAAATATTCACGTATGGAATACTAAATGTACAAGTATATAACACGCTCTACCAGTAACGGCGCCATTCTGATTATGTTGCAATGAGTACGTCAACAAACCTTACTCCCATATCAGTGCCATCTGTACAGTGTAAGTTTAAGTACAACAACACATAAGGCAATGTGTAGAGCCTGAGCATGCATGTGCTTCACCAATTACAAACAAAATACGTGTGCCCGTACTTATTCTGTTCTTTGCTGCTTCGTACCTGCGTCATTACCGAAATTCATACATGACCGGTGAACAGAGTGAAAAAAAAAAAAGATATCTTGCGTAGTTTTTTTTTTTTGTTTTTTTTGTTTTTTTTTTGTTTTTATATAAAGCAAATGTCAAATACATTCCCTATCATTATTATGTTTATGAGAAACATAAAGAAGCAGACAAACTTAAAAGACAATATCTATTTCGGAAGTCCCCTTGAACCTCTATGAACTTATAGTTCACAATCTCATAACTCATTTTTTGATAATTCTGTACCCATAACCAATATTATCAGATGAACGGCACAAAAAAAGTGCCCCTGTTCAATAACATGTTACAGGAAATGTAATAAAAAAAAAGATAACACACAAATATAAACAAACAAACATTATGGACAAATAAACAAACAAATTAATACACATGCCACTATCATTTAAACAATTATGACTGCCTAAGAAATTTTAGAATTCTGATGAAAGTCGCAGCACCAGCGTGTTCTCTCCCGAAACCATCTAAGGTAGCTGGTATATAAATCAACTGTTACACGGGAATGAATTTTATTCATTTCTTCCTGCCTAAGAATTTAATATCTGAATATTCGAACGACTCAAGTCCATGGAAGGTCATTTCGACTAAACTAAAAAATAAAAAAAAATCATATTTTGTTTTTTTATTTGTCCAATAATATTCTATAATTATAACTGTGAGGGGAAGGCAACATTGTATTTGCAAATTAGTACATATATTATTATCACAATTAACATTAACATTAATTATGGAGGGGTCATTTTGTTTGATGGACTCTGTTCCTTCTTTGAATCATAAATTATGCAGCTTTTGCTGCTATATCAATGGTATGGTAAAAGCAATAAATAAGAGAGTTTTGTTACTTATTTCCAGCTTTTAGTTCACATGGCCTACAAAAATGTAGTTGTCTACCCTGGTATAATGTCCCTCATCACTAAACTAATTCATCATGTGTGTGTATCTGTGCGTGTCCACGTCTGTGCGTATACATGGAGCTATAATGCGCATATGTGTATGAGTTTAATGTACTGGAAAGTCTTCCATCTGTCTCTTATAAACAATAATATGTGAACAATATAGCTAAGGAACTGTTAGAGGTTAACAGCTGAAACTTTGCACATGCATAAATAAGTAGATAACGCTGTCTCCGCCGGCTCATGGTTGGACATACCTAAGGTGAAGGGTCAAAGGTCATTGGTCAAGCTTAAATTGCAAAATGTCACAATAATAATTTATTATTTTCTACATGTCTCTGTATAATGCGGGAAAGTATCTTCATAAAGCTATAATACACACGTATTACTAGACATCAGTTCTATAAATCTTTTTGGCCATTTTTTTTGTTCAAAGGTAAGGTAAAAATGATGTCATTTCACTAATTTCTCCATCTCTTAAAATGGATTGATTGCTGCATTTATATTTACGCCTAAAAATTCAGACCATACATTGCCTGTTACTAACATGCTCACTGAAAACATGAATTTGTTCACGTAATTCCCAATGACTTTGTGTTATTCAAATGGCAGGAACTTAGTTCTTTTGCAATTTTTGTACCTTTTCTCAACTGCTCTGAAGCCATTTGCTCTTATTTTGCTTCCATTCCGAACAATCCCTTTGTTTTTCCCAACGTAACTCCTCATCACTGTCCACCAAGTCAAGTTCATTTTGTGTATACATGAATAGGCCTGGGCAAGGAGTAATGAAAGAGGGTACTATATTATGAATGTAAAAATGACCCAAGTCCTGGACTTTGGTCATTCTTACATTCATATATTCATTCATTCATTCATTCCACGCACTTCCGGGGGTAATTATGGTTTCTCATTTATACAAAAGATGAGTCCATGCATAAGCTTTAATAACTTCCCCAAGTAAAACTGAATTTCGTCAAAAATTGGACTTGGGTCGTTCTTATATTCAGGTCTTCAAAAATTTCTCTCACATCGACCTTCCATTCCCCTTTTCTTTCCCTCCCCCCATATCTCCTCTCTCTCTCTCTCTCTCTCTCTCTCCCTCTTTCTGTTTTTCTTTCTTTCTCTTTGCACAATGCCTATATGCGAATCAAACGTAATTTTTTCACATTGTTACTTCATCTATAGTCATGCTAGTAATTGACGTAAATTACGCAGTACTTTTCAACATACACGCGACATAAAATATTTAAGCAATCAATGCTATGCAGTTTCAACACAATATCAACAAATTGTCTGACCAATGAAGCTTATAATTCTCATGATATCAAAACATTTTACACATAAAGATTTTACAGGAGAAGCATTAAGTAATAAGAACAACAAACAACAGCAAACTATGTCATAGCTGTGCAACTACAATAGTTCAAGAGTCATTTAGTAATTTATATTGTTGATAAATCGCTTTGCTTACAGCATGTGCAAAAACGTTTTTTTTTTTTGTAGAAATTGTTTCACATAGTTTTTTTTTTCTTTTCCAAACTGGTAACAACATAAACCAATTTTAGTCAGCCATAATGAACTATATGACCCATAACGTTAGTCGATTAGTAATCAAGTGTTCCAGTGTCCTCTGGTATAAAGAGCATTGGAAAAACTGAAGAGGCTATCCTTGACAAAGAAGACCTTAGGTTAAGTTCAATTCATTTCCAACAAATTAGGGAAACAAAGAAATGTTCCCGTATAGAAATAATGTCCCGAAATTAGTACAACAATGTGATTAGCATAATAATGTCTAATAAAAACACAGGTTAATTATTAACACAGATACAAATACATTCTATATCATTATTATAAACTCAGAAAACAATTGCTGGAAATGGAGGGGACTGCTAAAAAGCAGAGCTTGTAGTTTGTAGTTACCTTACTATTATTATCAACGACGAAAGAACATCAAATACATAGTGGCGTTGACAACGATTTGTACAAGTGAAAAAAAAAATGAGTGGGAAGTCACAATCCTCATCTTTTTGTTGAATATGCCATGCATTTGATTGTATACATTATGGTACCGACATCAGGGTATGTTTCAAATGAAATCTGCAATAATGTTTATATGAATGAATAATTAAATAGAAAAAAAAAAGATCGGTGCTGAGCCTTAACCCGTTCCATACTGAACTTTGAAATGTCCATAGACTTGATACGCAGGTCACCGGTTCCAGTACGGAACGGGTTAACGTTTAGTTCATAATTATGATATAGTAAACTCCTTCATGTATAGGACAGATACAATCAAGTGGACTACAACCAAGGAGAAGGATGATACACGATTATTCATCTATATGAACTGTATGATGGCAAATAACGCATACCCTCCATTGGTCTCTGCAAATCACAGAAGTGTGCAAAGTTTTAACAAAAATGAAATTCTATGAAGGTTATGTTTTATTACCGTTGGTTTATTTGTTAGTTAGTTAGTTCTTCTTCTGATTAAGTCTGCTTCCTTCAACAGGCTGCATATTCTTGCAGACTGAGCTATTTGCATTATTATACAATTTATTTACAAATATTTACAAGCACAATGAAAATTTGACGAAAATAACTAGCCACTGTGATCAACCATTTGACGGTTTCGAAATGATCCCACAGATGGCGCTGAAACAATTTCTGACGACAAGGAATTCCAGTTCCTTACAGTTCTTGGAAATAACGAATGGCGATGCGATTCAGTTCTCGAGTATGGTACCTGATAGGAGTGTGGTTGCGAGGCTCTCGTCAACTGAGTAGCCTGTTTGATACTATAGTCCTGTGCTGAAAGAGGAGTAAGATTATTGTGTATTTTGTACATCATAATTAGCCTGTCATTTTCTCTGCGTTGTTCCAGAGTGGTCCAATCAAGTTCTTGCAGCATTTCGGTGACTCTTGTGGTAGCGATTTTATCTCTCATCTCTTTAATCTCTGGACCATTTCCATTTTGTGGATTAGTTTGTCCGTGTGTAAAAATAATTCACAAAGTTGTGCACGGATGTGAATGAAAATTGCGGAGAAGGTCAAGATTGACACAAGGAACAGATGATGAATTTTGGTATTGATCCTGAAATTTTTATGGATTTTATAAAGGATTTTCGATATTTTGGCAAATAGGGTCAATGAAATGGGAGTTCAAGCTGCGTATTTCTGAGGTCTTCATGCGCGCTCTAAAGTGCGTGATCTAGTCTCTGCTAGGGCGCAGCTGAGCATTTGTGATGTAACAAAGACTTCTATATTAGGATATCGAGCGATTTTGTCAGCATGCATACGTATGGTTGGAAATCACTGATCACTGAAAAGTTTGTAGCTGCGTTGGATTCTATTCCTTACCTCTGGTAGGGAGCAATGTGTT
This sequence comes from Diadema setosum, assembly GCA_033980235.1. Taxonomy (NCBI): domain Eukaryota; kingdom Metazoa; phylum Echinodermata; class Echinoidea; order Diadematoida; family Diadematidae; genus Diadema; species Diadema setosum. The sequence goes on from JAWLSL010000027.1 coordinate 461,607, forward strand.
TAGACCCTCTGCATGTGCCAAGGCATTTACAAGACAGTGTAATAGACGACATGCTTTATGTCAGGTGGAACTTAAATTACTGCGCTATACTTTATTCTGAATATGGACCATGTAAATAACACAGCGTGAAAATTTTCCGGAATTCAAAGTGAAATAAACAAAAATTTAATTCTTCTGCAGGTTCTATGTTTTCTGACAAAATCTCATCATAATGCAATGCAACATAAATGAATTATTTGCTTATAAACTTAAATAAAAAAAAATTCAGCTGAATTCATTACATTAAATCAAACTCATCAAACTCCCTGTTACTATTATAATACGCTTATACTACCGCCTAGGCATGGAGCTCCCGTTACTACCAGCTGTCAGACGTTATAGCGCCGAGTTTGGTGTCCTATGACGTTGCGACCGGAGCTGGAGGGCGCCCTCGTCCGTCTTGAGGATCGTCGGGATGCTGCGTCGGTGTCGACGTCGACCAGTCGGCCCGGTTCGTCGCCGCGTCAGTGATGACAGCTTCTCACCGTTGACGGCCGTGACTAAGTCGCCAGGCAGCGGCTGACTCAGACTTAGCTCGTAGTATTGCGGCTATCAGTCAGCTTGTAGCACTGCGGCTGTCTCATCTCGTAGCAATTCGGCTGTCTCAGCTCATAGCAATGCGGTTGTCTCGGCTCGTAGCAATATAAGGATGCGGAATTATTTCTACCCTTCACCCGCCGTTGCCGTCTTCCCTCGGAGTTGTCGTCCAGTGCCCCGTCTGCCAATTTTGCTCAACAGCAGGAATACTTTAGCCTCGGAGTATCACAGGTTCAATTTCTCTCTCGCTTTCTCCCTCACAGGCTTTTAGCTCGGATCTCAGCGTAGTCTCATCCTGGATTCCCTCCTATTTCGACGTGGCTGGACACTTCCCAACGGGCAGATGGTCTTTCCACTCTCGCGTCGGATTAGCTTGTCATCTCCTATTCCTCCTTCACCGCTATTTAACTTCTCTCACGCTCCCTCTCTCGTCCTTAACCTTGCATACATTATCACTCTCCAATCAGTGCGATTTCCTTATTTTTGACCTTTCATTTCCATACCAGTACAATATTAATAAGCCCGTGATTTAACTACTCACTTTCACTTACATTATCTTCATTCAAATACCGGGGTGCGGCCCTTAGTGATAGCCAAATGAATCACAATAAAATTCGCGGTAAACCCAGCCAAGCATTTCATCCATTATCAATCTCCAATCAGTGCGATTTCCTTATTTTTGACCTTTCAATTCCATACCAAAACAATATTAATAAGCCCGTGGTTTAACTATTCACTTCCACTTAACATTATCTTTATTCAAATAGAGCAGGGCGCAGCTTGCAAACACTCGATCTCGCCAGCAAACGTTGGCCTAAAAATTATTTCTACCTAGACAGTAGCCCACAGTAAACAAGCGGGTTTGGAGAAAAGGGAAAAATTAAAAACATTTCCGTACCGTTTACATCTGACACTTTAGCACATTCAATTGTGTAGTCTGTGGCAACTTAATTTTCTGCGTGTTCATCTCACGTTAGCGTAGAAGGGGATTTCTTCTGAAAACTTTAACATGACGTTGCTTCGCTATAGAAATAGTATACATGACGTTTTAGAATTAATGTATAAATTCGAAATAGTGCACTAAGTATACCTGCCTATGTCAGGGGAGTACAATATTTATTTAAGAGAAAAAAAAAAAACACATATTGACCCGATACAACAAAAGGATCCAAAAACCGATGGAGGACGACTTTCTGAAATGGACATGGCACTATTTCATTTCTCTTCCGCTTTAATTGCATACATATCACGACTGATACGAGTACACAGTTGCGGAGATATTAATGATTTCAAAAAAGCATGAACAAGTGGTCTAGGAAATCGGCATTTTGACAAAGCTACCTTCCAAGTTTTCCTGCCGACGCATAATCAAGTGGAGGTAAGAAAGTTTTCACCAGTTCACAATAGAAGGTATGCCCCCCAGCAACTACCGCCATGTTCATTTAACCCGTTCATTACTGAAACCTGGTATACCAGGTTCCCGTGGGAGCAAGTGATATACGGGAACCTGGTATACCAGGCTCTCAAGATGAAGATACGAGTGTCTGTTTCGTGGCCTAAATTCATGTTTCTTTGTGTTGTAATCCCCAGAAAAGGGGTTGCTAAAAAGATAAGAGTTAATTCTATCACCATGTTCTCTTTCTGTTGGGAAAATGTGTATATCGCAGAATTATAACCTTTTATCTGATCTACTTTGCGCCTGCGTAGCTGTAAAACTCGTATTCAATTAACATGCACATAGCGATCCAAGCTGAGCTCGAGTATATTTCTGAGTTCGCTGAATCCAGTCATCTCATTCAAGTGCCCAGTTGTGTGTAGAAGAAAAGAGTCTGTGAGTTCATCAGCGCACGCTCTATCCATACCTTGCACTCGATCGATATCTTTATTGTTCACTTTTACATGTAGTTGACCTTGGAAAGGGATTTCACGTACCGTTGACTGCTTTCGCTTTATAGGTTGATCATCAACCTGTCTGTTCTCTCAACGGGCAAATCTCGTTTAGGGCATTTAAACACTCGAAGAATCGCGGAAGGAACGGTTTGAATATAGCGCCCGGGGTCTACACACGACCAATCAGTAACTATAGGACGCCGCTCACTCACAGATAAGATTACTCCCTTGTTGCTAGGGGTAGAAACTATATGTGACACTGCACCTCAAAACAAACAAAAAGTCGCCAGACATGAATTTTTAGATAAGACCATATTCTGAAAGAGCAGACTATAAGTTTTAAAATGATGTATAACTCAAATCAAATGGACTCTCCTAACCTATCTAAATATTGGAAACAAAGCAACTACTCAGGAAAAGTGTGAACTGAGAAAAGAGGCTTTGAAGTACTGTGTCTATTCAAGCGCTTAATCTTTACCAAACCGTGCTGGCTGTGCGATGAATGGGACAAAAAACAGGAAGTAAACCACCAGAGTAACAACAATGAAGGGATTATCAGATTAAACTGAAATTTAGCATGCCTCATTAACACATTCTTTCCATAATTAATGCCAACTTTCAAAGCAGTAGCACTATCCTTTCAAAAGTTATTAGAGTTGAAAGTGAAGAGTGTGGACGAGGTTTTTCAGAAATGAAAAAGGAATTCTAAAGACACACCTAATCACACTATTCTACCAGAAATGTTCGAGATAAACTGCTAAAAAAACACACTTTCCTGCCCGTTTTATGATACCAAATTTTAGCATAATATAAAAGAAGACCCGCTCTTTCAGAAAATATGAAAAAGTCAAGTTCGGCTAGGTTGACCCATTTCACTTATTTTCAGTCCTCACGCAAAATCAGTGTGTGCGACTTTATGTTCGTTTTGAGGTGCACGGTCACATATGTTGCGCTAAATTCAAATCTTCGAACACGTTTCTGCTCCATCTAAACTCCGAAATTCATGGCCCAGAAAAAAAAAAAACAGTAATTTATTTCCTTTCCTTTGATCATTACCTTCTAATTTTCGGCAGATGATAAACAAAACATGAGACAACAAATTTATGTCCCTCCAAAATCAATAGTTTTCATAGATTTCTGATTTTAAACTCGATTTTCTCTGCTCTCCCGTCAGCGATTTTCGGATCCTTTTCAAGTTTTCAAGTTTCAAGTTTATTTCATATTTCCACTTTCTCAGTGATGGGATTACAAAGTGATTGACAATAAAACAAAAGTACAAAACATACACAACCATATCTTGTGTTTGAGGAAAAAAAACAAACAAACAAACATTACACACAAATATAAATGGTCGTTTTCATCTGAGGATATTACAAATAAATGTCAGAAATATGATGGGGCCTACATAAAAGCAATGATGCTTGTAAAAACTGTAGGTTCCCGAATTTATAGGCGTGAAATTATACGGAGAACGGACATGTTTGTCTCGACCAACTTAAATTGTACCAGTGCAAAATCAGTATCAAAAAACGAACTATCGAACCACATGAATACTTTAGTATCGCTTAAACGAGACTGTACATATTTCGCCGTGTTTACACATACATACACACACAAAAGTGCTATAACGGTATCGTCAAATAACTTGGAGCTGCAGACAAAGACAAAAGACTGGGGGTATTAAAAAAAAAATGTTGCTAAGAGCCGGGTAGTATGTATAAACTAAGTAATAGCCGTTTTAGTTTGCGTTTGAAGGTGAATAAGGATAAGGAAGAAGTAATATCTTGAGGGAGGTCATTCCAGTATCTGGGACCAGTAAACATAATTGTTTTCTTTGCAAAAATAGTGCGAGTACGGGGAAGGTGATAAGCGTTACTCTGACGAGTGGGGTAGCAATGAAAAGAGCGATTTCTTTTGAACATGTGAATAAAAACGGATGGTAATTCATTAGTTGTTAGTTTATACATGAAAATTCATGTATTTCATGTCAAAAATTCATGTCAAAAATTTTTTGGCAGGGTGGGTAACATAATCATAGTTTCTTGGTCATTATGTAGAATCATCACCAGGGGATATAAAAGATACAATAATTACCCCCTCCCCCCACCACAAAAAGGGAAAAAAATCTTGAAATAGGTGAAACGGGTCATCCTTGTTTATCTTGAACCTTTCAAATTTTCTGAAAGGACAATTCTCCCTCTACATTATTCCAAAGCTTGAGATTATAACACGAATGAAAAGTTGGATATTCAAGCATTTCGTTTCAAATGCTCCTTTCTATTTCTTAAAAATCTTTTACACACACTTCACTTTCAACTCCATTAACTTTTGAAAGGATTTGGTTGCTGCTTTGAAAGTTGGAACCAATAATGAACAGAATGTGTTAATGCAGTGCGTATAAAAAAGGTAATCCAACTTTGGAGTGCTACCATTTTTTAATTGTCAGCTATGGAGAGAACAAAGTTAATTGCAGTGAAAGAAAAACTCTCCCTCTTTACACTGTTACCTAATTACGGTGAAACATGTCATGCATGACTGAGCAAATGGACAAAAATGACAAAAATCGCACTTTTTCCAAGTTTTAGTGTTATTGTGAAAGAACAATGCATGTCTCACTTCATGGATGAGATCGATCATAACAGTTTTTTTTTTTCAAATTATCATGACTTCAGATTCGTGTTTAGGGTTTCTTCTAACGTTTTGTGATTCATGACCTTCAACATTGTCACGTTGTCGAGAATTTGGTAATTCTTACTGAGGCAAAACATTTATCCATTTTACTCTCTTCATATTCAAGATACGGTTTGTGACTGGGAGATTTGTTTTGAATATGAACAGAGAGTTAATGGTTTGTGTAGATTGGCCTCCGTGGAACCGTATTCGGACAAAAGACCATGTTAAAGGTCTGTAGAGCATAGTTTCAGCCTAATTTAATATTTTGTTTTCATTACAGAGCCAGCATGGCTTGGTAAGGTTAAGCGCTTGAATAGACCCTTTTTTCAGAGTGTGAGCCTACTTTCCAGTATTTACGAAAGACGGTCCAATCGAATTGAGTTATACATAATTTTTAAACCTCAAAGGCTGCTATTTCAGAATAATTATGTCCTTAACGATCCGTGTCAGGATACTTTTTGTTGGTTCTGTGATGCAAGGTCACATATGGGGATCAAATCTAAATGTCACCATTTGCTGTAGGCCAACTTACTATTCAATTTTGAAAATACCAGTGGGACGCTGTATCAGCAGACCAACAAAAAGTCGTCAGACATGAATCTTTAGTAAAGATTCTGAAAAATGATGTATAACCCAATTCAAATTGACTCTCCTAACTTATCTAAACACTGGAAAGAAAGCACACACTCTGGAAAAGTGTGAACAGAGAAAAGAGGCTCTGAAGTGCAGGGTACTAGCGGTGCGACGTATCAAGGGGAAAAACAAAGAATGTAGACCAATGGAGCAACAACAATGAAGGAATTACATATTAAAGGGTATGTACAGTTCTGGTCGAGGTGAGGATTTAGCTTTTAACGTTTTGCGAGATATCTAGAAACCACTCTATGAGATTTCAAAGAGCATGCAGTTCTAAGGGGTATCACAAGTTTATTCGATGAAAATCGGTTTTGGAATGGCTGAGTTATCCAAAAACAAGGTGAAAGAAAGAGATCCTAATAAAGTTGTGGCATGTCGCCTTTTATTATTAGCACTTTTTGGGATATCTCAGCTATTTGAAAACCAATTTTCATCAAATAAACGTTGAATCCTTCTTAAAATTATATGCTCTTTCATATTTCATAAGAGTCTTTTCATTATCTCACTTAGGAATATTCAAAACATGAATCCCCACCTCAACCAGTGTGCCCCCCCCCCCCCCAAGGAAAAACGCAGTATCTACATCCAGCTCCATTTCTCAACAACCGAGATATTCACCATTTTATATTTTTGCCATAGCCCCTGGAAAATATACTCTTTTGAAAAATTCCTTCATTGTGGAATTTTAGTCTATCTAGCTACCAATTTTCCTGGAAAATATCATTTTGTATTTTTGTTTTGTTTTTAAGTTATTGATGAAAATGTAGATACTTTGGGGAAACCTCATGCAATTGACTGATTTCCCCAAGGAAAAACGCAGTATCTACAATGGAAAGAATTTCCCCAGGAAAAAACGCAGTATCTACAGCGGAATGACTAGGACTAATCTGCCATAATTACGCATGCATGTATACATCATTGTACAAGTATTCACGATGCACCATCCTCAACCTCTGGCCCTGGGGGATGCATCCTCCATCCCCCATTTATGCCCTGATTACAGAGCAGGCTTCATAACATTAACAAATAACAGATTGTTCTTGGAACGTTTTGCTTACATTCCCAGACCGATCTTGCTGTAACGTTTAACACGTGTTTAATATGAAGCTTGCTAGGGCTGTAATGTGATGCTACATGACCTAGCCGCTAACAGGCCCATTTTCAGTTAAAGCGTTCAAATACGGAATTTTGGTGTCGCCGACATTCCATGACAGTTTGCGGTTCCCTGAAACCTATTATATACTATTCAAATGTTTATAATATATCACGAGGAGTTTATTTGTTAAAAATAAACACGATCAAATGCGGTTGTCTGCCTTTTCGTATAAAAATTTTGCTGTTAAACTTCGTTAAGACCCCCAAAACGCAGTGTCGCCGGCTATTTCAGAATTATGTTTTATTGCTCCTCTCCGTCCACAAACATACTTTCCAAATATCATTTTCATGGACGATGAGCATATCATATGTGCTAATCACAATACTCAGAAAGTTCCAAAATTTTTATTGACTTCTTTTTTTATAGCCTTTGGAAACCTGTCGCCAAATTCACCGCCAGATACTTTACCAGTTTCTTTAGTGTTACAGCATTGCGAAAATAACAAGACTATGAAATGACCCCGTGTATATGAAACCCTGAGGATATACTTCACACACTGCAAGTACTTAGATTTTTTGTGCAACAGCTCTTTATTGACAATACGGTACAATGTTTGAAATATCGGTTTTCTACACTTTTATTTGGACAGATACGTTACATACTTTTCACGCCACCCACGGCGACAGACATTGCAATGTCAGACAAATTGTATATTATACATTACTCCTCGGAATGACGCATCGATTCAACATTAAAGTTTAGTACAAGTGAGAAGTATTTGGTAGATATCGCTCTCATAATAATATGATCGACCATATACGTTACCACAGATACGTTACCCCAGATACGTGACCGAATTTTGCTTATCTGTCTTGTGCTTTCTAGGGATCAAATCTGGTCAAAATTCATCCCTACACATTACATGCTTCGTTTTGTTGGACCTCAGGATTATATTCTTACACCAAAAGGACAGAGAGGTGAAAAAGAGCAACACTTCCACATGATATTTCTTTGTGCGTCAGTGTCTCACAACTTACTGCCAAGTTTTCCGACAGATACGTTACCACATAATCAAAATGCTGAAAAGAAATTGTAAATGTTTGTACAAACAAATTGTTGTGTGCTCATAAACGCCAAAGTTATATTCTATAAAACCCAGCCACTTTCATATTCTATGCAACAACTTTGAACGTTTATTTTACAAGACGAAGCTAAGATTCAGCATATCAGTTTTTTGCTTTTCAGATTTAGCAGATACGTTACGTATAATTCAGGGCACCCACGGTGACAAAAAATGTTATGTAAAACAAAGTGTTCATAAAACAATTCTGCATAGAATGACGCTTCCATAAAAAAATTAAAGTTATGTTCAAATGAAGAATATTCAGTAGAAATTGCTCTGTAACTTCACCGACAGATTCATTTACGGTACGCCAGATACGTTACCAAACTTTGAAAGAGTAAAAAGTATAGTTTATGAAACGCTTCCGAGAAAAGTTTCAGTGTTCTGTTGCATACTTATTCTAGTGTTTTTCAACATATGAAGAACTACTCAAGATTCATTGATAAGTTGAACAATTATTTATTCATTTTCATTAAAAGGGATGAGCCAAATACGTTACCATAGGTCAAACAACTGTTTAGTATATCGAGTTCATAGAGACTATACCTACTTCCTTCTAAGTGCCTGCAAAAATATATTTTTTAAACCTTGTTTGCATTATCCATCAAAACTTAATGAATATTTATAGTCAGATGGATAAATACATTCAGACGTAAGATGAGAATATCCTGTCAATGAAGAACTCAGCTTTCACATTTAGGGCTCTTTTCCACTACATTTCATAGTTTAAATATTACGTACAATGTTTAAAATGCTTAATTTGGGCTTACAGCATTCATTTTTACATCAATTCATGAGGTAAATACTTAAACAGGTGATATTTATTTATTCATACACAACTAAAATTATTACTTATATTTTACCAGATACGTTACCAAAGGTGATTCGATGTTTTTCAATAGTTATTTCCCCAGGAAAGCAATTCATATTTGTTTCCTGTGGAAATTCCAGATCGGATCGTTCCCTTTGCATGATTTGTGGGATTCGAAACTTTATTTGTAAGCGAAATTTGCAAAAAAATGCAAAGTGAATCTTAAGGTTATATTTCATTTCAGCAAAAAGCATATTTCAACCTACCACACAGAAATAATTTCTACCAATTAGCAAGGGATGACAACATCTTTACCTCTTGAAAAACCCCAATATCTTAAGGAGGGACAGATGTCTTTTCCTGAACAGAAATTGGATCAAAACAATAAATCTAATTCAGAGTTAGGAGTCCATTACAACATGTAAATTTGCGGTAACGTATCTGGTTGGTGATCAAAAATCATATATGATGCTCTATTTCAATTCATTTTTACTCAATGAATGGCCATCATTTAGAATGTTCCACTTTTTGTTTCGTATTTGACCGGTTTTGAAGTTTCCGAAAACACATCTTTGAATGTATTACTTCGTGGTTGATTTTTCGGTTTTACTCACATGGAATTGAACACTTAATCTGAGAATGGCCCAACAAGCATCAGACTAGATCTAGATCTGTACAGTCTAGGCTAGAGTCTGTCTAGACCAAAATAAATCTAAATCAGTGGTCTGGACCTAGATCGATCTAGACTAGTTTTTATATCGTTTATTCTAGGCTGGCTACGATATAGCAGGCTACACGAGTCTACAGCGTCAGGCTATACATGCACGATACTCACAGAAAAAAAAATAGCCTAGAAGTACAACTAGTAGAAGGTTTAGTCTAAGCCCACCACGAGACAGGACTCTTTAATTTAAAAAAAAAAATACATCTAGAACCGGTCTAGATCGAAGTGACATCCGCTCTCTAGGCCTATTCCTTCTGGATTGAACCTAAGTTTTTTATGTCATGTAAATTTGTAATGTAACTTTTTTTACTTGTAAGTTGTAGCATGCAGCATGGGATCATGCATGCATTTTACGCAACCCAGTCTCACTAGGGTCTAAACACTGCCTAGATAAGAATTAAAATAGAACTTATTCTTAACTGTCTCTATTTCGTCCATTTACCTATTTTTCACATAATCTATTGTCAGCTAGAACAAGACAGTATGGTATGGAGTAGATAATTGAACATTGACACTTCATTAGACTTAGGATTCTAAGTGGTTAAGTTTCAGTTTTAGACTTCTTACTTAGTTTTATAAACAGGCCTGCCCTAGCAGTAGGCCTATTCTAGTCCTACGCTAGATCTTTCTTGAGACTTTCGGAATACGGACCCTGAAAGTTCTGATTAACGTTAAGTCTAACGTTAGAAAAGAGACGCAGGACTCAAAAGTTACTGTCTAACAAGTTAGACAAGTCTTAGAATTAGACTTAGATCTAAGGGTCTAACATGTTACATAACCTGACGTTTATCCTATACAACACAAATTAGATTTATTGCCTTTCGCCGAAACTTTCGGATTCGGAGCCTGAGGAATTTTGACAAGGGTCTAGGCCTAACAAAGTTACTTCACAACAAGTTAATATTGAAATAGTACGGAAGATGTTCATCATCGAGGTAGAATATGAAAGAATAAAGCTCATCGTTTATCACACGAAGCGAGGTAAACACAAATGTATGCATTTGTGTTTACCTCGATTCGTGTGACAAACGATCAGCTTTATTCTTTCAATATTGAAATAGTTTTGAATAACTTACTCATTATCTGCAGATAGCATTTTTTCTTGAGGGCTAGGCTCACGAGTAATTTTCTCCGCGACAACATTTTGTTTTAATCCAAGTACACACTGTACATGCTGACTAGCCGGGCCCTGTGCTGACTGCATGTTCAGTGCAGCTAGCTAGCTGCAAGCTGCTCTCATTAAAAGTGTTGTGATGTATTGTTTTAATGTGCACTCGGTTAGTCTTAATCACACACTGTGTTTTTTTATTAGGATCACGATCTCATCAAAATATTTACTAATCAGTATTGTATCGGTTAGATATTTTGAACATTATGTCTTATTATTGAGCAAGTATATCTAAAGAAAGTAATTTACTTTCAAATTACAGAACAACCGGCAAAGTATTCACATAATCAAAATAACAGTGTCTGGTAATTAAGACTAGCTTTGTAGATACTGCGTTTTTCCTTGGGGAAAGTGCCAGTTAAGTGTAGATACTGCGTTTGGCAGTTACGGAAAAGTAGCTTTCCAAACATTTTTTTTCAAAAATCTGAATATGTCATATGAACAAGGATTGCCCACTGACTATATTTATGCAAAAAAGTGAAAATCGCCAAAAATGTTAGATACTGCGTTTTTCCTTGGGGGGGGGGGGGGGGGGGGGCGGCAGCAGTACTGTACAGTCCCTTTAAGCTAAAACTGAGCATGTTCGATAAACACATTTTGCCCGTGAGTAGTGCATACTTTCAAAGCAGTAGCGTTACCCTTTTAAAAGTTAATTGACTTGAAAGTGAAGAGAGTGCAAAAGATTTCAGGGAATGAAAAGGGGCCTCAACAGCTTACCTGATTAGTGTACCCCCCTAGAAAAAAAAAATAAAAAAAAACGTCTGAAAACACTCTTTCCCGTTCATGTTATAATTCCAAAACTAAAGAACAATATGATAGAAGGATAGTTCTTTCAAAAAATATGAAAAAAAAACCTCAAGATTGACTCGGTTGTAAAATCAAGGGGTGAAACTTTTTGCTGTGTTTGTGATGCACGGTCACATTTGATGGATTTTTGACTTCCTAAGGTGTTACACAAGGGAACATGTTCTATCTCTTGGTTTGGTTTTATCATAAGATGGAACTGGCTGTCTTGTCCATGAGGCAACAATTTTAAACATTACTTGATGAATTAGCTTCGATCTGTCCCAATGACTATATCCAAGAGGAAGATTCAGTTATATAAATTTATTTGAAACGCAAATATTCCAGAAGGCATTACGAGGTACTCTTTGATACGAATAAGAATGCAATAGTTTGCAAACATTATAACAACAACACCAAAGATTAAATTGAAAAATTAAATCCCATCACTTTCAGTAATTATACAAGAGTCCCTTTGCATTCGACTCCATGGCAGTCCGGCACGGGAAACTTGTCCACCGGCGTAATATTAGCTTCTGTCGTAAACGTTATAGTAGTTTTCCTTGGGGTGTTGTAATACGCCTGGGTAAGTAAAAAAAAAAAAAATAAATAATAATAATAATAAAAATTAACGTTCCCGCTGAAGGTTGCTGGTTGTTGGGCAATAAGAAATATATACGGGGATGAAATGAAAAAAATAAATAAATGAGCAGAAATTTGAAATTTTATCGTAGGAAATAATATGAGAAGGAAGAAAGGCAAACTTATGCAAGAAATTGCAGGACATGATATTCACCCCAACTGTGTATGCAATATATTAATTTACCACGCCTTTAACTTGCAATAGTATCCTTTACGTACAATAACATACGGCTGTTAGCATACATCGCAAGAGTATAGGCCAACAAAAAAAAAAGAAAAAAAAAACGAAAAAAAAAAACATGAAATAATGCACCGAAAGGCTTGAAGGTTTTTCTCACAAAATTTCTTACCCGAATGAAAAAGCACTGCCAGCCAATCTCTGGGGTCAAAAACTCGGCAATATATTTCCCAGGAACCTATTACAAAAGTCGTGAGATGCAAATGTCTGTTAAAGAAACCCGAATTCAAATGTTATTAGCAATTGTGATTCATAAACATTTGGCCATTTTCATATAAACACATTATGGAAATAATACTCACTTTGTAATTCCATCAGACTTGTGTTCTAGCTTCGTTTTCAATATGATTCTTTTTTTTTTCAGCAGAACCTCAAATACAATCTTATCTTCTTGATTTCTCATCAGTTTGACAATTTGAAGTTTACAAAACTTTTACATGGCAACCTGACTAATTATTATTAAAATACAATTATATTTAACCATCACTTTGATTTTTTTTTTTGTGTGTGAATAAAGGCGCTTTTCCTGCTTATCTCTTTATGTGCCATGGTGGAAAAACCGTGTGTGCCACGTTATTCTGAGACACGAAGGTAGTCGTGCTTTGAGAAAGAATTCTGTTTTTCCAACGTTTATAACTTCTACAAAATTCTGTTAAGATGGACATAATAGTAGGCAAAGTTAAAGAGGAAAGCCAAGCTTTGTTTCGATATAAATTGTATGACGAATCTATTTTCAATTTTTCTTTTGAATGTCCAGTTGCTACATTACTGTAAAGGCATGACTTTCGCACGTAAAACCGTGACAGAAACTTAGAATGTACGTATAAATCTAGTTGGGAACACCGCTTGATAGTCAGTCACCACATAGAATGCAAGCCGTATATGAGAGGAACAAAAGGACGAGAAACGCTTTCATTGTGCCGTGGGGTTAGCAGTGATAGCGATTTATCGATCGGTTTTGGCGGCTTTGTTTGTTGAGCAGAATATGCGAAGTTGGCACGCCGTCGACTGAGTCGGACGTGCGAACGTGGCACATAAAGAGTTATAGACCATCGGAAAAATAACATGTCAATCATTACAGATAATATATTTAGATTCCACTAGTAATTCACCATGGTTGATCCAAATGTCTTCACAAAAGTATATTTTTCTTTACACCCAAAATATATGTGTGTAAAAAAAAAAAAACACACACACAAAAAAAACTAGGTCAAGCTCAAATTGATTGCACAGAACTTGGATAAAGTTGGTTGTCTTTGCTATTGTAAAGGGTTGATCCATTTTCCAGCAACGTATCGCAAAAACAAAAAAACAAACAAAAATGATTATGAGATAGAAGGAAATGTCTGTATTGGACACCATCTTGTATTTGTGATGATTTTTATTCTCTTCACTCTACCTTTCTTACCCTCCGATCTTTCTTTCCCACTCTCTCTCTATCCCTCTGTGTATATGTGTGTGAGTGGCCTGTCGATGTGTGTGCCTGGAATCACTAGTACATGTATTTGTTAGTTTGTGTGTGTTTTATACACACAGGTTGTGTGCTATATGTTGCGCATACAACACAGGAGCGCGTAGCTAGCCATGTATGTATTTCCCCTAGTTCAGAGTGAGATAGCTACTGTAGTCAGAGGAGCGTACGCATACAGCTCATCAGATACAAACGGGGGCTTTAGGACTGGTTAGGGCTAGCACGAGGAGTTGGGGAAAGGTAGACATCAGGAGAGGTTTCATGCTGTGCCTGCTGCCATAGCCTTTACTGTACAATGACATGCGGCTCACAGAGCTGTTGTCTTCAACAAGATTATGGTATACTCGGAGATCGAACAATTAAGATCGAACACACGAACAATTAAGATTGAACACACGGTAATGTACACTTGTGTGGATTTATGTCATGTTTCCGGAGTCGGAATGGATATGTAAGGAAAGTTGTGAGGAGATTTGCAATGCCATGACATAGGGTTCTATATTTGAATCCCAGTTCTGTAATGTGGACACAGCGGTGAAAGTCTTACGTTATAATGTCTTACACGTGTCATCAACACACGTCTCATATATGTGACCCTGCACCACAAAACAAACAAAAAGTCGCTAGACATGGATTTTTAGTCAGGAGCAGATTCTAAAAGACAGACTCTAAGCTTTAAAATGATGTATAACTCAACTCAAATGGACTCTCCTAACCTATCTAAATGTTGGAAAGAAAGCACACACTCTGGAAAAGTGTGAACTGAGAAAAAAAAGGCTCTGAAGTAAAGCGTCTATTCAAGCGCTTAATCTTTTCCAAGCCACGCTAGCTGTGCCATGAAAAGGACAAAAATAGAGTGTTAAACACCGCAGCGATAACAATGAAGGGATTATCAGATTAAGCTTAAATTAGGCGTGCTTTATTAACACATTCTGTCCATGATTGATGACAACTTTCAAAGCAGTAGCATTATCTTTTCAAAAAAATTATTAGAGTTGAAAGTGAAGAGTGTGTACAGGAATTGTAAGAAATGAAAGTGGACTCTGCTAGAAACATGTATTCACACTTTTCTACAATAAAGTGTTTTGAGAAAAACTGTTAAAAATACAGTTTCCTGTTTGTTTTATGATCCCAAACTTTAACACTATGTACAAGAAGACTTGCTCTTTCAGAAGATATGAAAAACTCAAGGTTGGCTAGGTTGACCTATTTCACCTATTTTCAGTCCTCACACAAATTCACTTCGTGCGAATTTTTGTTCGTTTTGTGATGCGCGGTCATATATATATATATATATATATATATATATATATATACTTTTTTTAGGTTATTATACTGCAGCATTACACACATGTCACTGATATTACAGTCAACGTTTAAACGAAAAGTAATCGTTTCAAAAGAGAAATAAAACAATAAATAACCATTACTGCAATTCAACACAAGGTTCAACATTTTTTTTTTCGCATTGAAGAGACAATCACTAAAGCTTAAGGTCCACATATTGCACGGTAATACATTTCTACAACGAAATATGCCAATGTAACAAATGCCAATAAACAAATATATAACTATGTCAATGTTAATGGCACCCTACCGGATTTCTGACAGGAAATCTTTTGTACAGAATGACTTGTAATTTGGGATCTGTAGTTCCAGGTACTTTGGCGGCAGCCCATCGAAAATCACGTCTGGAGGAAAAGAAAAGAAAAGAAAAGAAGAGAACGGATATGCTGGTCTGTTCAATTCCTATCGAATTTTTGTTACCGTAATTATTGTTGTGTGGGATCATTGGGTTATTGGTAACAGCGTTTTCAATCTGAATACTTCTCATTATTTAAAGACCATTGAAATGTTCAACATCTTGAACCATAACATCGTAACATCGGTAAAACATCCCTATAGAAGAAAACATAATACCAACTAAATATACAATGTACCTTAAATAAGGACCGAAGTTTAACATTAGAATATCTTCAATAAAGCACTCCTTTAACTGTTTTTCTCATGTTATACTATTATTTCGAGTGATTTTCCCCTCTCATTTAAGCTCTACGGGGCTGTCGTCAAATCTCTTTTCTCTCTGATAGTCTCGTTTGGACAAATTCAAACTATCTTCTTTAGTGGAAAGGAGAAGATGACGTCTACTTGTCCCAAGGACAATGGCAATTGTTTCAAACACTTTGTATTCACTGTATGATTTAAATAAATAACATACCTATAGGGCTGTATTTTTCTATATTCAATTTATGTCGATATAACACATAGACAGGGAGTATGAAATTTGTCAAGTGAAATAAAAGTTTACTAGGTCCTTTGTTGTTTACCTAGGTCCTCTGTTAGTTAGGGTTCGGAAGACTTCTACCTTTGTAGGTAAAGGGTCTGAATTCATTTCTATGATACCATGGGTACTGTTCTGTGAATGAAAGAAAAATAGATCATCAAGACGCAGACAATAAAAAATGAAGTAGGACATAGGTGCATATCTAACCATCGGTAGGCATTTGGAATGCTCACATGTAAATATTTTAAGTTTTTACACTAAAAAAAACAAACAAACAAAAAAAAACCAAACAATGTATTTGGCTTCTGATTGCCAATTCTTCTTGAGTTTGATTATAATATCATTACTAACATTATTGTTATTGTTATTGTTAATAGTAGTAGTAGTATTAATATAAATATTATAGAATTAGATGCGTATGTATTTACACGTGTTACATATTCATAAAAATAATATGTATTAATTGAATGTTTTTATACAATGTACTTGTCATTCTCACCATTGGAAAAAAAAAGTGAATTCCCGTGTTTGACAATGCACAAGACACGCATAGTTCACCTATTAAACAATTATTTCCGCATAAAATTTCTTTTGAAATAAAAGAAAAATATTCCGGCGTATATAGTGTATCACGGGAGAAAACGGAAAATATGAATTTCTGATGAGTGTCATTTTAAGAATCGATAATTCCATCATTTTGATTGGTGTTTGTGGATACACCTGTTCATTTTGTCTTTTGTGGCAATGTTGTATCGCTAATTTAGTGTTATTCAGCCCAGTGTACTTGCTAATGTCACTGTGCATCACAAAACACACACACACACACAAAATAAACAACAAAAAAGTTGTACTTCTTGATTTAATACGAAGACTTTAAAATAGTGAAACCGGTCAACCGAGGTAATATTCAGTTCTTAGTTCCGGGAAAACTATTCTTCTTCTATAATATTCCTAAAGTTTGGATCATAAAATGTACGGGAAGGTGTGTGTGTGTTTTTTTTTTCTCTCTCTCTCTCTCTCTCTCTTTCTTTGAAGAGTAGTGAGACCAGGTTAACTTTGAGGGGTCCCTTTTCATTTCTTGAAAATCCTTTGCACACTCTTCACTTTCAAGTCTCTTAACTTGTGAAAGCAGAATGCTACTGCTTTGAAAGTTGGCATTAATCATGGGCAGAATGTGCTCATAGGGCATGCTTAATTCAATTGTATTTGATAATCCCTTCAGTGTTGCTGCTCAGGTGGTTTCAATTTTTTTTTTTTTTTGTATTAATCGCTCAGCTAGCAAGGCGTGATAAAGATGCTAGGGCTTGAATAGACACTGTACTCCAGAGTTTCTTTTCTAATTTTAAACTTTTTTGCTGTCTTTCAAATAATTAGATTAGATTTGAATTGAGTTGTACATTACTTTTAAAGCTCAGTGTCTGTTCTTGTTGAATTTACCCTCAAGTAAAGAAAAACATAAATTAAAATATCTGTCGATTTTCTGTAGGGTCTGTGATGCAGTGTCACATAAAGTCTTGCAATGATAAACCTTGATCGGAGGTGGCTAAAAACTTATGTTTTATTTAAACGAATCCCTGTATCATAATCGTGACCCTCCACCACAAAACCAACAAAAAGTCGACAGACATGGATTTCAGTTAAGGGCTGATTCTTCAAGAGCAGTCTCTAAGCTTTAAATTGATGTAAAACTCAATTCATATGAACTACCTTCACCTATCTAAATACTGGTAAGAAAGAATACACTCTGGAAAAGTGTGTACTGAGAAAAGAGTACAGGGTCTATTCAAGCGCTTCACCTTTGCCAAGCCGTGCTAGCTGTATGATGAAAGGGACAAAACACGCAATGTAAACCACCAGAGTAACAACAATGAACGGATTATCAAATTAAGCTGTTAATGAGCATTTTCTATTACCACATTCTGCCCATGATTAATGCTAACTTTCAAAGCAGTAGCGTCATCTTTTCAAAAGTTATAAGACTTTAAAGTGAAGAGTGTGCAAAATGATTTCTACTTAATTTTCTATTTATTCTTATTGATTTTCTATTTAATAATAATGAAAATTTCATGTAAGAACATTTCAATAAAACCATTTGACTGATAACGAATGACAATTGGTAATTGTAAAATATCTTCCGTCCTCTGCACGTCTATACCTTTATAAGTACGTTCCCCTGTTTAGGTGAAATCCATGTCATTTTTTTTTTCAAACTTCCCATACCGTAACTTTGACCCATCCGAAGAAGAGATATGCAAACAAAAAAAAAAACAACAACAAACAAACATAATTATGTTATTGTGCTTCTTTTTCTACTACGGGAATTTGAAGAATATGACATACACTCGTATAGTACAAAATGACAGCGATACAGGATCAAGGCCATGACAGGCAACAAAATGTGCAATGACAGATTTAAAGATAATATAAAATGTTGGTACCTCAAAAGTTTCCCTGAATTTCCTTGTCTTAGTTTTTGTTTCAGGTTAAAGTACCTTTCATAAAATTATAACTAACACTATGAGACTTACTCGCCCCAAAGTGCTCTCATGCCTGAGTAATCATGCAATAATGGTTTCGTACCAGAGCCGCCGCTGTACGGCGGTGAGGTAGTACACGTATTGTGCGAAACCATTATTGCATAATAACTGCGACCCGCAGCGTGCAGCCCCATACGCATAGCTAACTGCGACCAGCAGCCCCATACGCATAGCGTAATGGGGCTTCGCATTGTAGCATTCAGGATCATGACAGATTTAGTATCGCGGGTAAATATCAATTTAAAATCCAAAAATTTCTTCAATTTGAAAACTTACCAGTTAAGTTGAAGTATTGAAAACAGGCTTCGGGCAACGTTTTGTTCTGCCAATAGTCCCTTTCTGTTCGAATCGATGACTGAATGTGACTCGGTCAAGAGGACCTTGGGAGAGCTACATACACTGAATACTACGGCCATGCGCACACATCTTATCCGTTCATGGATTTGAAATTTGTGCGCATGTGATGTGCAAGCGCCCTTCGTGATACCTTCGTGACCTTGCATTTTGTAACGAAAAGTAACAAACACTATTTTTTTTTATTAGTAATGACAATTTCTAGATCTAACTTGAAATGTGTACCTATTTTTGTTTATTTTGTTTAAACACCTAGTCTAGTAGGTTAATAGTTCCCGACTAGGAACCTTAGTAGGCGACTTAATCATGTTGATGAACAGATATGATTTTGTCACAAAACAGACCTACGGAATGAAAATGGAAACAGCTCACTTGCGAACTTCCCGATTCCGTCGATCAGTGCTGTGCTACTATGACCATGAACATAATATGCGGCTCGGACATCTGTACTGTCAATGTGCGTAGTACGTAACGCATACAGTCGGCACGCGGACAGGCCGCCCAGCGCGGCCGCGTTGGGGAGCTGCGCACAAACATAACCGGGGAACGTCCTTATTGGTTTACGTTGAACATTAGAATTACTTGCGTCATTAACAATATAAAAGTATGGGTTACAGTACCTCATATCTTTTCCAAGTGATATTCGGTGGAATCCAGCCAGTCGGCTACATTGACAATAACAAAAAACAACAAATTAACGTGACAAAAATAAACAAACAAATTTGCATATGCATAGCACCTAATTCAGTACTTCTTATTGTCAACATACGATGATGTTGTTATAATTTATTATTATGACCACATTAGATTATACTTATGCATTTATAAAATGTAATTCGTTTTATCAAACATTGTCACCTAACTTTAAACTGATGACCCTATCATTCACTCTGTTACATTGCTTGCTTATATCATTCACAAGACGGATATCTGTAGAAAAGGGATATCTTGTGAAGTTGAAGTGGGGTAGATCATGTGCCATTTAAAATGGTGGGCCCACGAAGTGAAAAATTAACTTCTAAAACACTTTCCTTTTGAAAGATAAATAAAAAAAGCGCACTGATTACTCAGATGTTGCAGCTTTCCTCTTGCTATTCAACAAATCATACCTCAACGACACTCAAAATAAAACTCGTAAGTTGATTGGTGAGCTCCACGTCGTGAAATCGTAACTCATGCTCGTCGTTTGGCGTGATGCTTGTTTTGGCGTCATGTTTAGTATCGTCGGAATAAAGATGATAAAAGGTTATTTGATTATAAATACAATGGTTCAGTGAAAGAGGGAGGAAGTTTAATAATGTTGACGATAACGTTTAGAGAAACATATGGCAGCATGTGTATTAACCATTTTTTTTTAATGAAAACTAATCTCTGTAACTATTCAAAGACATACGTATGATAACAGTTTGATTAATAATTTGATGTTTTATTATCTCGAGCTTTATCATTTTTGAGAAAATTGCTCAATCAGTGAATTTACAAAGCAACAATTTTAATGTTTAAATACAACATATTTACTGCCACGACCTAATCCACTATTGAACAAGAGTTTTCTAATATGTAATGGGGCAAATCCACAGTTGGGTGGACATGACATATGGATGAAAGAAATGTGCATCTTTATCTTACTCTTTAATTTAGGTATCAAATAATACCATGGATGTTCACCAATCACTAAGGTCTTTAAAATTCAGTAGATTTTATTTCTCGTTTTGATTGGTTTTGCGAGATCTAAAACCATCATTTAAGATGCACATGTGGGACTGGGGACATTGACATTCACAAAAATGTGAAATTACAGTGGGTTTCTTTGAAAATTTTTCCTCAAAGTTTTGCTAAGGGGTAAAAGATGAAAACAATTAAATACTCCAAAATGCATGTGACATTTGGTCAATTACAAAAGGGTGAAATGACCTGCGAAATTACTCCAGACAAATGTAACGTTGCTATCCGTAACGTTACTAACCATGCTTTTTGGGGTCAAGCTAATAAATTATCAGTTGAACTGCCCCCCCCCCAAAAAAAAAAAAAATGCATTAACATTTGTCATGATGCAATTATTGAAATTAATGCAAACACTTTGTTCAAAGTAACTTGAATTTTTGCAAACTTTTTGTCACAAGATACTGATTTTTTTTTTTGTCCTGTCCTTTTTTCGTAACGTTACTAACGAGCCCTTTTAGTTGCCACAGCAATTCTAATATTTATTGGATTGTATTCATTCTTTTCTATATCATAAACCTGAGAACAATTAACGTGTTTTTAACATGATTTTGACTTGAAATGATTAAATGGTGATTTAGTAGTGAAAATAAAAATCTAAATTTGTTTAAATGCAACGTTCCTAACTGCGGAATTTCTCAATGGTGTTTTGAGATGCACAGCCACAAAAATGCAACAGCTTTCATTGACTGCATGTAAACAAACTGCATGAAGGATCCTAGAATTCGAATACTCACCTGAGATACTTTGGACCGGGTAAGTCATTGAAATAATAATAGGAGTCATCTGGGAGAAAGAACTCGTCAGACCCAGCCGTTATGATAAGCTTTGGCATCGTCAAACGATCCCTGTAAGCTGCGGTGTGGACGAACGAAAGAGAATAGAGAATAACGTCATATTCTATCGGTAACAACATTTCGCTGATCACAACCTACACCGTGCAAGGGACATAATAATCATTACAACGAAGTAACAGAAAAAAACAGTCCTTAATGATATCATCTATTTGTCTTCATATCGTTTATTGTTCGAATTTGATAAATTTTCGATGTAACGAAAAAAAAAAAAGATTATGCTAAAATTTGGTTCATTGTATGAACACATTCTAACAATGATAACTTTTAACTTTCAAACAAGCAGCAGCACCTCGTGAAAAGATATTGGAGATGAAGGTGAAAAATATTTAGAATGTGTTTTTTTCTTTATATGTGTGTGTGGTTTTTTCTTTTCTTTTTTTTTTTTTTTTGAAAAGAACGGCCAAGTAGCAAGTAGTGTGCAATGATGTAAAACCAGAATACAATCACGATTTTCCAGTCACTTCCTGATCCTGAACTTAATAGAAGACGGAGTTTCGTAGAAGAGTGGTCTTTCAAAAAAAGAAAAACCGCAAAAAACAAAACAAACAACAACAACAACAACCACTACATGTCAATAACATTACCCCATTACACCTATCTCGAGGGTGTGCGAATATTTGTTTGTTTTGTGTTGTACAGCCAAATAATGCAGAAATAGAATTATTATTCTTTTTAGATGCCTACATGTAAAACACAATACAACTAAGTACCAAGCTTTTAAATAACAGTTTTGAAATTTATCAATCTTTATTCAACAATTAATTGAACTTTTTAAGTAAAAGTTCTAAATATGGACCTAATGCATGATAAAGTTCCCGATAGATTTTGCAGCATTTGTATATGATAGGAAGCAAAATTAATATTTTGCAATACCGTATGGATCTATTATGCTGGCCATTTCAAAGATCTGCGGCACGTCCATGTAAATCGTGATGTTTTCCTCGTAGTAGTCGTTAAACTCGAATGTCCAGCCTCCGAGTGAACGATAATGGTGATGCATGTTCTGAAGAATAGTATGAAAATATTGCATGAGATATCAGCTGCATTCAAATACTTTTCATTTATATACTTTCCATTTATATGGATGTTTCCGATTTCTTTCTCATTAGGTCATGAAATAACATCGATTTGTCTATATACGTGATATGGTACAAGCAGTACTTTGCTTACAGTTGTATTATGTCGAAATGAAAGTCTTGTGCAAACAGCGGTTCATCAACGTCAGTGTTAACCGTGGGGAGCATTTTATAACAGAATTGGTCACCATATTCAACGAGTAAATAATAAAAAAAAATAGACGTTCTACCTTCATGGAGTCATCTAATACGATGTTAATTTTTTACCCTCCAAAGAAAAAAAAAAAGGTCATATTCATATTTTTCGTTTTAATGGGACACGGTATTTTCTTTTTCTTTTTATTTTTTTTTTGGGTTCGTATAGATTATCATATTTCCCCTACACATACTATCAAAACTTTTTTTTTTGTTCATAAGAATTTCTTTTATCAGACACGCTGTCAAATAGTACCTTAACCATGTTGAGAAGGTCAAGGACTATAGGCGCCATGGCTACGACCCTCTTGTCCACGACACCCGTTGTCCACGTGGTCCAGCCCCTCTGCCAGGGTCAAGAAGGAGAAACAATCAGCTCTTAAATGTTCCTTGTCTTTACAAGGTCATAATTAAAACAAATATATGAAAAAAAAATAGTTATCATTGCTTGTCCAAAACATCCCTGTCCCTTCAAAGCCCCTAATGCACATGCAAATGCACGTGCACCTTTTGTAAAAGGGTTATGTTATAAGTTCTTGAAAACAATCGAATTAGCCCAAGACCTGACACTGATAAGAAAAGAGTAGGAACGTGATTTACATACTTAGGCTGTATGAACAGCACAGATGAATAAATAACAGGATAGATTTACAAGTCTCGAGTTGCTTGTAACAGATGCTCTGCAGCTATATAAGGGTAACCCGTCATTGAAGGTGAAAAATCACTCCATGTCCACCAGCTATATTGTGCAACCAAGCACAATCATAAACTTCAATAACAAAGGTAGGAAGAAAGCGGATGTTAGAATAGTTCGTTTTGTTTTTTTATGGAGAGAGAGAGAGAGAGATGCGTACTTTACGTCTCTAAGGATGTACACTAGTTGATTCACTTAAAGCAACTAACTAAAGTAAAGCCATCAACATTACATCCCCGTAAAAGTAATTTATACACGGTCATTTTAACATGTTCATATTATTAAAGGCTTCTGTCGCCTCATTTTTTTTTAAGTAAAATAATGACAATAATTAGTCGAATGTAAAGGAAAGGTACCTTTGATTCCCCAGCAACGATGAATTTGGACACATTCTGTCCCGCGTACTGTTGTGCTACAAACGTCGTGATAGTGTCCATCGCGCGAACAGCTGCCTGCAAACGAACGACAAGAACATATTTAACGTTGATATCTGGTTATTCATATACAAATACAAATATACAAACGTATTTCGATGTGCGTATGTAGATTATGCATTGTGTATACATATTTTTTTTAAATGTCGTTTATGATATATCATTCCACGTTTTCTTCACTGTAAGACAATGCTTCACCAAAAAACAGCTGTGTGTTTGTCTCGATATCATCTCCTATTCCTTGTACTTCCATTATATCTTATGTTATGTTCTTCGCACTTAATTCAGACTTTAGTTGTGAAGCAATTGTATTCTCATATTTTTTTCGGTTTTGTACCTTAGAACAAATTGCTGTCAGAAATTAAATACCAAGATCGTAAATAAGGGAGATACTACATGTGACCTTTCAGCAGACTACCTTTTCCTGTTTTCAGAGTAAAATATACACCTGTATGTATATATGTTTGTTTATACATGTATGTAATATAACATATATATACTTATACGTGGTATATAGGCCTATTGACGAAATATTTAACGCGATAGATCATGAGGTAGTAGTTAAAATAAGAAGCAAAGAATCTCCTCAAAAGTAACAAATTGAGGTTCGTCAGTGTCTACCTTCGTCATGGGTAACCTCAGCAGCCAGTTTGGTTGGTCCGTCCCATTCTCTATAAAATGGCGCCAGGTGAAAGCAATGATCGCGTCTTCTGTTCTTTTCATCTGCTTGGGATCGGTCTTGCATAAAATATAAAGTAAAATATACATGTTTTCAGATATTTCTAGGGAGAATTTTGTAGTACTCACCTACAGGGAACTAAAAGGGTACACCTCCTATAATGAGATCTGCATCTCAGTAGCAGTTGCTTACAGTTGACTGATGACTTGCTTAAAGTCTGGATGTTTGTATTATGAGCTCCCTCGAGGAGAGTTCATGAGCTCCTTTGCGGAGACTTCCAATATGAGCTCATTTGTGGAGACGTTATGAACTTCTTTGCGGAGACATCATTATGATATATCTAACATTTTTGTTTGATACTTGTAAGATTTATTATGTTTCATTATTTTGTGTCATTATTGTCTGGGGCAAAATTATTTGTTGTATAAACCCTCATTCTTTTTTCTCTTTCGCTTCTAACGAAACAACCTGTTCGTGTATACCTCGTCTGCACCATTCTCTGCAAAGGATTCTTACCGCTCATGTACAAATAGGAATTCCTTATCAGTTCATCAAAAAGTATCGTGAAATTTCCAGCAATCAATAATATCACACGCATGAACGCACGCACGCACACACACAAGACAATTTTTAACATCTGTGGTCGTGATTGTACTAATGCCTGTATATTCGTACGCCTTGAGAAGCGTATTATATCAATAATTCTATGAATGACAAACCTATGGCAGCTAGACAAGGTCACAAATACATTGCTGAACAAAGAATGTAAGAACTGTCTTTTTTTTTTTTTCAAAGATGATATAGTGGGCAAGTCCAAGATATCGCGCACCTTACGTATGGGACATTCAGAGATTTCAAACATCTGAAAAGTAATGAAGGAGCACTTGGATTCTACTGTTTATCATCAGTAAGACTGGTATCCCTGAGAAGAATATTGTGTTTAAGTTTGATGTCATTTGACCTTGGGTTAAGTAATTTTATAAGAAAAATATGGCAACTTACGTATGGGACCAGAGAAAAACTGGATTTTTCAAAATAAAGTTTGAATTGAAAATTCTCTAAAAACACCTTACTGATCAAGTTCTAATTAAAAGTGAAGAAAGGTACAGTACTAAAGTATCTTTCAGCAAAGTTTCACTGCAAAAAAAAAATAAATAAATAAAGCATATTTTCATGAAGTTGACATAATTAACGAAAGTACACCTTACGTATTGTCTTTAGTGCACAGGTGTATTCATGGAAATGACTTTAAATGCCTCCATAGTGTCATATTCAGTTCCACAGATCATACTACAACATGTAACAAATGATAGACTTGTAAGTGGGTACTTTCCTGATTCAGGTACTTAACAATTAAGCTAAAATTAAGACAAATAAAAGTAATCACCAATTTACAATTAAATGTCTCAGTTTGGATTCCTTCATGCATTAACACTGTCCTCATGGTGTCTACATACGTACATGTATGTATAGATATTATATATTTACATTCTATTTCTATCCCATTTTTAATACTCTGTGGTTAATATGTGACCCGCTACAACAAAAAGGTCATAAAGTCGCGCACGGTCGAAGCCGTGAAAATCGAGTTTGAAGTCAGAGCATTAAAATTGGTCAAAACTTACGATTTTCTGATTTTGATATATTATTGGAGTCTAACATGTCTTCTATCATCTGTCGAAATGTTGAAGCAAAATGATCAAAGGAAAGATGAAAAAAAAAAAACATTTTCCTGAGCCATGTTTTTTTTTTTTTTTTTTGCGTTTCAACGAAGTAGAAACTGGTTCGAAAATTTGGATTGAGCGCCACAGATAGGTTCCCGCCACTAACAACGACCAGAGTGATCTCATTGGTCAGTTTGCCGCTTGCTGCTAACCGAAGCGTGAAGCTCGCACACTGCCCAAAGCTCGCACACTGCCCAGTCGACTGGTGGGTGCGGGCGGAGTGCGCTATGCTCAGCCGCTTCTCACATCCTGGTCACTGATTGGTTGATGAAGAGACCGCCGACGCTGATGTGCTTGAATGAACTCTTCGGGGGTTGCTAGGGCTTACCTTTTATTGTCCAGAGGTGAAAACTGACTTGCGTGTCCCTTGATCGCGATTGCGTCGAAAGGAAGACTTTTAGGGCGCTTTTCTCGAAACAGTGATTTTCCAGACGTCTCGACATGCTCTCTTTTAAACATCGATATCTCTGCAACCGATTATTTTTATAAAATGTGTTATATATTAATTCAAAGCAGAAAGATTGGGAGATTATATCATGCAATTTTCAAATAATCGACCTCGCCCGACTTTAGGATCATTTTGTTGTAGCGGGTCACATATTTTCTATCAACTGAAAAAAAAAAATTCTAGCTTGCGACCTTGATATAACCTACCATGACTAATTTGTAGTTTTGATAGTTTCAACTGAAAATCTCATGTCATGTATTTGCAAATACAGTCTGAAGTAGATACTTTCAATATCTCAAGGCTTACCGTACCTTGCAAGTTGTCTAAGTTTTTAAAGAACTTTATAATTGTTTGAAATGCAGCATAAAAACACAACAACAACAACTGTACTTCGTTTTGCTCTGTAATCATGTTTTGCCATGTAAATTATAGCTTCTGCAAAATCCATCAAATGTTCCTAAAACTTTGAGATTTTAAAAGCCATGGTAGACCAGAGAGATAGAAGGATGTAGATGTACCTTGGGTGATATTTTTTTTTCTAATTGCTTGGCTTCAGTTCTATGACACTAAAGACAACAACATTTGCTTTACCTTGTACATAAATATGTACAGCATGCTCGTGTACTGATACACGAAAGATCATCATTTCTACATTCAAATCTTGAGAGAAAATGTAATTCTAGATTTGAAACACTTAAGTAACTCAATGATCTGAAACTTACAATTTTGATAAATGCTATAACCTCATTTGATCATACAGCACCAGATTGCAATACATTTTGATAATGTGTAGATGTGGGGTACAAAGTAAGTATGAGTAATGGCCTAGCTGACTTAATACATGACGGTTTCTCAAAGCAAATTTGTCTCTTAAAACACAAAATGGAAAAGAAACATGAATTTCCCATTTGTTTGTGTATGTTTTTAGCACTTAAACCACAGAACCAGTATTGATATCGTGGTTCATGGCAAAAGTGAAATAGTCTTCATTTTACAGGATTTTCAGAAATCATGTTCATGACCTTGATAAGTCATGACATATTCTGGGGGTGTGCAGTTGAAATATTAAACATCATATATGAAAATAAAGTATTCTAGTATGTTTTTTTTTCCTTTGCTATCAACTCTAGTTATGACTAAGTTACCTGCTGTCACCTGAAGTGAATTTCCTATAAGACCTGTAATGTTGTCATTGATGAGCGCCACAAGCACAATTGTTTTGATTTTTCTTTTGATGCTGTAGTACATGCTGAACAGTGTACTTCACCTAAAAATGACACTCAGAGAATCCCATTAAAACAAAATCATTTTGTAGAGCTCTTAAGTTGAAAATTATAACTGAATTAAGAAAAAATCCAATATCAAAATGTTAAAATAGGGAATGTTAATTGAATACCGGCTGCACAGCCTGTCAAGAAATTACAAAATACAAGTAGAAATGAATAGATTCTTTATTTTCCTTTCTTAATCATAGAATGACTCAATAATGCTGTTCTTAAACTTTCCCTGAGGTCAACTGAATAGGAGAGGCAGATATATAGACATATATCCTTCTGAGTAGGTGCAAAGATAACCATCAACCAAACAAATATAGCATCCATGTCAAACGGAGGTTTTCAAATTTACTTTGCATCTAATGTGCCATACGTAAGGCATTTGTCCCATACGTAAGCAAAATTTAATTAGCTATAAGATGAAGTCTAATTAAATTTCGACATATAGTTTTGCTAATCTAGAGTTAAAATGAATAAATTAGAACTTCCTAAAGTATGATTGGTCAATGTTAGAAATCTCCAGAGAAAAACTTAAAAAGAAACATACTCAAATCTTTACGTATGGGACACTTCGTTCTGGGAAAGTGCATAATTGGCAATCTGCTGACCTTGTCTTACCAATTGGAAATTAAACTAGGTCATACAGGGGTCATGTCCATAAGGGACAAGGTCAAGAAGAGATTCAGCTGATTTTAGATGAATATTTTTCATTTGTCCCATACGTAATGTTTGTTCTTTATTTATGCAAATTAAGGCAGTATTTCTTGCACAAATTTGCATAATTCAATATTTTCTTTGCAAGAAATATACAATTTAACTCTTTGGCTACAACATGATATCAATATATTTTTTTTTTATTAAATCAAGATGAATTTTGAGCATCTTAGGGGACATTATCTTGGACTTGCCCTAAAATATATAAGAATCAAATGGCAATATTTATGAAGAGTTTGTTTGCAAAAAAAAAAAAAAAAAAGATTTTGAAGTACGGTCTCTGTCATAAAGTACAAAATAATACCTTTTAAATGATAAATTGGTCACTATATATAAAGGTATATTTTTTGAAGTTATGGTCAAAAGAAGCAAAAATTTTCTTATTATTCTCTTTATTTTTTATCTCCATTTGACAAATATGGACTTATCGGTTTTTGCAAACAAACTCTTCATATATATATATATATATATATATATATATATATGGGTGAAAACGTTGAACGATGTACAATTGGGCAAATCAGGGGTCAAAATTAAAAAAAAACGTCACTCACTGATATAAATATATCTCAGTCAAATGTCATTGATATCAGCTTTCTTGGAAACCCGATTATACTGGGATATCTCCAAGGGTGTTGTTTTTATTCAAGATTAGATGGAACTGTGACATATTGGCGAACGTCTCTGACTAAAATAAACACTGTTTTAGTGAAAATTCAAATGAAGGGTAGAAAAACATTCAAATGAATATATTTTCATCTTGTTCATGCTTTTGAAGACTGTGTTAATTTGTTCCTAAAATAGTGTTTAACTCCTGTGAAGTTTACAAAAGCTAATACACACGGAAGTTAAAGTAAAAGTGGAGTTTTTGTCATTTAAGCAGAGATTTTTATATTCTTATCTTCACTTTCATCTCATTTGAACAAAACATATAACAGGGGTCTCATTTGTTTAAATGTTAATGTTCACTAGATACTAATAGTGAATTTAGTGCATTTCGTTTGGTCAAATCCCCAAAAAGGTCCATTACAGATGCTGAAAGTAAGCTATGTTTTGATCAGAGACGTTCAGGTTTCACTCTTAGACGTTCCTCAAACATAGACAATAAAAACGATGTCCTTTGATACATAATACGAGGTTTGTGAACAAACAACATTATTCTTTTATTAAACACATGTTTATCTTTCGTGAACAATTCAGAATGGTAATTTCAACTTGAATTATTTTTTCATAATAACCGATTGTAACTACAAACCTCCAAATTGTAAGAGGAATTTCAATTTCTACACCAAAAATCAACAACAAACCTGTCCTTGTTATATTATTCATATCTTACAACACTTTTGAATGACAGACAAATAAAAATTACATGAAATACTTGCAATTTAGACAACCTTACCTAAATTATTTGTTTATATCACAGACATTTGCTTTTCCATCAGGGACGTTTCGGCTGTAAGTTATCACTAGAATTAAACACCAAACTCCCTATTTTAAAAGATGCTCGTAACTCAACATTCCACATTCATTGAGAAATCATGTACCGAGGTATATGTCAAGAATTGTTTTGATGACCACTACTTTGTATTTTACCTTCCGGTGTATGCGAAGGTGTGCCCACATGCTATCAATATCGTATATGTTTTCTTTCAAATGTAGTTCAAATCTATAACAAAGGTAAACACGAATTTACTAATACTATTTTAATTTGACCACTATACCTCAAATATGATTGTATGTGTATGTCCGGTCAGTTCGGATTTTTACTAGGGACCGTACCTGGGCCACTGTTATGATGTCGTCTCAGAAAGCTGTAATTAACCTATACTCATCCTAGAAGCATCAAATTTCGCTGTGCTTTTTTGTATACTATGGCAGATATAAATTGTAAACGCCAAACTCAAAAGAATATCAACGGTGTGGTACAGCAAACGTTTGACCAAAAATGAACTGAAAACCTCTTTCAAGAGGTTGACAATGATAACATTACATATATCATATTTTACCTGTCACATCGGTAGGGGATTATCAATACTTCTTTCTACTCGAAGGCGATACATAAGTATAGTGTTGTTGAGGAAACTAAGTAAAGGGACATTCTTAATATACATTTCCTTGTTTCATCATAGATGCCAGTATTTTTCCTTTTCTCATGTATTTGGCTTACAAACCTCAAAAATAATACCACTAGAACATCTCAACTTACTTCTAAGAGAAAAGGAATAATTACAGGGAATTTCAGCCCAAATATGAGATAGCCGCTGATAAGAAAGAATAAAATCTTACGGGCTCAAGAAAAAAATAATGAAGTTATGACGTTTTGAAGTTTCGCTAATTTTACAGGAAACAGTTTTTGAACGGTCATTATGAATATGCTAATGGCAAATTGAGCTTGTCATTCCCTCACAACTTGCCATAATGTTTGCACATAAACTTTTGAAATTTTCAGTTTTTCATTCAAACATAATTATGCCCGAGGCTTTAATCCGGGTATATCTAACTGATTACTATTCTGAAGGTAATCAACCAGGAATAGCATCATGTTTCAGATTTCAAAGACAGAAAAATTGAATTTTCGTTTTTTTTTGTACACGATCAATGGAAAATTGTGAGGTTATGACATGGTTAGCTCACTCATTTGCATATTCTTATCAGCTGTACGAGAACTTGTTTGCAGAAATTAGCAAAACATAAAAAGGCAGTTAATTAAGGGTGCAATTAAGCACAATTAAGGGTGCAAGTATGCACCGCAGGTGTGCTGCTGTTGTTACAAATTAGGTGCACATTTGAACATTTATTTCTTAGCGTGTAAGCCTCAGATTTTACGGCCTCAAAAGCAAACGTAGTGATGTGCATTAAAAACAGAGTCCGCATTATAACATTGAATTGTATTTCCCCTCCACTTGGTATTCCATGTCCTCAATTAGTGCATGGTACCGACTGCGTCGCTTGCTACCAGAAACAGGGGTTGGGATAGTCATTATTTTGTAAACAGATGGCACCTCCAAGATGTCCGTCCAGTCTTGCCAGTACCACGGCCGTTGTCTGGAACTTGTAGGCTCCATGAACATGACTGAGCCTAAAGATCCTGAGCAGGACGAAATTCTAATATTCGCAGCATTTAAAATCCATCCGGTCTTCCCATCTTGCTGTAAGAAAAGAAAAAAAGATAGAGTTAAAATGATATTAAAATAAATTCATCATGCACTGGAAGAACAATGTACGCACAAATGAACGTCTCTGATCAAAATTATAAAATCAACATTGTTTTTAGATTGCGTAAATTACCTTGAACGATGTATGTATACGAGGGCGATATACTGTGGAGTAATGAAAGATCTACTCCTTATTGTAGTAGTTGAAAATGTGTAAAACGTTCAATGTAACGTCTCTGACGTAAACATCTTTGCTTATCAGTACTTAATGGGTTTGATTTTTTCAAGATATTGGCATTATATTTGGATTGAGGGACCAATGTGCTACAAACATAGGCACCAATTCGCCATGGTGGGTCATTGATATTGGTTTGAGAGCAGATCCTATTTGTTCAGAGAACGTCTCTGACCTAAACCTGTTTTTCTTACATTTCTGCTTCTCTAACAAAAAATACGTAAACTAAAGTGACTACCACATAATAATCATAAAACATATTTTCTGTCCTGGCAATGTGTTTACACTTGCTCAATCAACAGAAAATCTTAAATTTGAAACTCTTTTACATATTTTCAACATCTTTCAGGAAGATTCATTTTTCTTAATATTACAACACGCCCGTGTTAACTTGGTTCTACTTGTTCCTGTTATACTAACTGAGCCCATCCAGACATAAATTTACTTTAATGTTCTCATAATTTGTATAGTGGATGTCTTTATTTCATGAAACAGTAATTTTCAGAGACCTTTTTCATTTTGCTCAGAGACGTGCGGTCTTTGATTTTCGTGCAGATTCTTACACATTTACTGTCTATCCTTTTTTAATTTACCTCTAATCCAAAGATTAAAATACATAATTTCACAAATGATACTGATTGGCAAATCTTCGGAATAATAATTCTAATAAATCGGCACAAACACCAGGAAAGTTTTGTTATTACTCACATTTTCAAGAGTTGTGGGCAAATCTGTCGTTGAACTGTGCTGACTCGATTCCAGGATGGCTCGTCAGTGCGTAAAATAAGCACGCAAATAAAGTATCATGCAGTGCGAAAGTATCAGATGAGGGAATATCCCTTCAGAGACTTTCAATCAGGGACATTCGTTTTGATCAGAGACATTCGCCAATTCGGGTTTTCAACCAGAACTCATTTTTGTGGACAGTATGCTACTAAAGTTGCCAATCATCATAGTCGCCTGGCTCACACTGACATACTAATATCCACTTTTTATCTCAAGCATAATCCACTTTCATTAATGACACCATTAAACAACTGAACATCTGTGATGGTTATTCAGTATAATTTTCTTTAATGAGCCACCACACGATTATTTCACAGAGCTCACTCACAGATTTTGATGGAATGGTAGTATGGATAAGACGCTAAATAAATATGGCCTTAAATGTTTTCATAGTCATCCTGAATTTTTGGCGTCAAGGAAAAGATAATTCATTCAGAGACGTTCTTTTTTCAGACATAAGTGAATTCAACGTTTCCTGATAATATAAATAATACACACGTTCATGGCAGAAGTACTTGATTAGATAGTTGAAGTGTGTGGGCTTACTCACAAGGAAAAACAATGCTGTAGAATTGCATTAGAACAAAAATTAAGACGTGTGATTCTGGGATTTTTTCCCCAAATATGCATTTTTGTCATTTTTTTTTTCAGCTTCAAGGCATTATTTTAAAAAAAAAATGCAGTAAGAACACTACAAAGTATATATTTTCTGAAAGGTACAACCCTCCCCTACCAAATGATACCTAAAACCATGAAAAACACCCCAGGTGACAATTTTACAAGGGTTTGAATATCGAAAAGCCCGAAAATGGCCAATTGTACATCGTTCAACGTTTTTACCCATATATATATATATATATATATATGCACAAAGCATTATTGTAATCTACCCTTTAAAATATCCAACTATTTTTTTTTTACAGGGTCTATGCTTTCCGTTATATATCGTGTGCTGTAAACGTTAAAATCATATCCATAGACTCACCTTGAAAACAATTGGTTGGTTTTAGAACTTGCCGTAATGTAGCACCAACGCTGAAATGACAAATGCTTCCTTTTAAGAAAAGAACACACTGTTGCAACAGGAGATATTTCAGTAAGTCTGAAATTATTTAAATATCGGGACTCACAGCAAATATACTGCATATTTGCATGGAACTGTTTAGGTTGGCTAAATCGGCGTCCTATGCTGTAATCGGAAAATATATCTACCCAGAGAAACATCTGACAAAAAAAAAGGAAAAAAGACAAAATACCGTGTATCATTAGTATGAAAATGTACGGACTTAGAAAATTACTGCGGTTACACTTTTCTTTGGACGAAAACAATTTCAATATTGGATAGAGGTGACTCTAATTTCACATTGACGCATACAGAGCGATTACTTAGAATCAATTTGATTAACGCAGTTTCCTATCAAATACATGCAAGAAATATTACATAAAGCACCTCGCTATTTTGCGCCCTTCACTACCTCCATTCACTTTATATATATATATATATATATATATATATATATATATATATATATATACTGATATAAGCACATACCGTTACAAGTAAATTATCAACGAACTAGTAAAAAGCAAGCTCAGTGCAAACACTTACATTCCAGCACCAAGAGCGATATTTGACGTTCGGCGTACTTCGTTGTCCGATCTTGGGTCAGGTGGGCTGCGAAAATTATGGTCAGTGTAGATATCCGTTGCAAAACAGAAGCACAGAAGCAATATGCTTTTTTTTTCTTCCTGTGCCAGTGACATTGGACACTGTTTACAAAGGTTTGGGATTTTGCGAGATTAATTGCCCTCATACCAAGTTATTGGTAATATGTGACCCTGCACCTCAAAAAAAAAAAAAAAAACATCATAAAAAACATATTTTTTTTTAGTTAATACCATATTCTAAAAGAGCAGACTTTAAGCTTTAAAATTATGTACAACTCAAATCAAATGGACTCTCTTAACCTATCTAAATATTGGAAAGAAAGCACAAACTCGGGGAAAATGTGAACTTAGAAAAGAGGCTCTGAAGTACAGTGTCTATTCAAGCTCTTAATCTTTACCAAACCGTGCTGGCTGTGCGATGAATGGGACAAAAAACAGGAAGTAAACCACCAGATTAAAAACAATGAAGGAACTATCAGATTAAACTGAAATTAAACATGCCTCATTAACACATTCTGTCCATAATTAATGCTAACTTTCAAAGCAGTAGCACTATCTTTTCAAAAGTTATTAGAGTTGAAAGTGAAGATTGTGGACAAGGTTTTAGGAAATGAAAAAGGGATTCTAAAGACACACCTAATCACACTATTCTACCAAAAATGTTCGAGATAAACTGCTAAAAAAAAAAAAAAAAAAAAAAAAAAAAACTTTCCTGCCCGTTTTATGATACCAAATCTGAGCATAATGTAAAAGAATAGCTCTTTCAGAAAATATGAAAAAGTCAAATTCGGGTAGGTTGACCCATTTCACCTATTTTCAGTCCCCACGCAAAATCAGTGTGTGCGACTTTATGTTCGTTTTGAGGTGCACGGTCACATATAGTCAATTGCACAAACACACTTAACACTAACCTACACTTGTTTCGTTTTGTTTTGTTTTGTTTTGTTTCTTTCTTCTCGAGAAGAAATACTACAGAAATAAAAGCTCAAACTTTAATAAAGTACAAACTTCAATAATGAATTCTGAACTTGAATTTACACTTTTGACCCATAAACATGGAATAGTAGTTTGCCTGTTTGTTTGATTGTACATTATTCCAAGACTGAGCAAATCAAGAAACCCAAAGAATATTCCATTTTGTTTGTGTGTGTGTGTGTGCATTTGACCATGGTATATTAGTGCCGTTCAATATCATGGCTTAATATTTTCAGACATTAGCTGGTCAGCAAACAATAAAACAAACAAAAACAACTAACACACCAAAACAGATTCATCACTTCCAGACATTAGCTAGTTAGCAAAACAATCAATGAGAATGAAATAACAAACCAAGCAAACAAACATGTTTAATTAGTGTTATCACTTGGCGTCTTAGAATGGTGAATGCGATCTGTCAGAAATCAAATGGGAATGGATGCAGTCCATAATATGTTAATATATTATGCTTTAATTCTGTTAATATTTTTTTTGTGTGTGTGTGTGTTTTTGAGTATGAAAATGTGTGAGTGTGTTGTAACTTTAAGCATGCAAACACACACACACTCACACTGGCACGTATATAAAGATATACACAAACTACAAAATATATATATATATGAAGACTTTGTTCGCAAAAACCGATAAGTGCATATTTGCCAAATGGAGATATGTGCGATTAAAGGTCAAGAAAAATAAAGAGAATAATAAGAAAATTTGTGCTTCTTTTGGCCATAACTTCAAAAATATACCTTTATATGTAGTGACTAAAATATCATTTAAAAGGTATTATTTTGTACTTTATGATAGAGACCGTAACTCAAAATCTTCAAAAATGGACTTATCGGTTTTTGCAAACAAACTCTTCATATATTTATATATATTTATATTTATAACATTATAGTTTAGGATATTGCATCGCTTGAGAATAATGTGCTGTCTATCACATTAGCTTCAAGGTAGAAATTGCGCGCATTTTCGTGTTTATGTTAGTTGACATGCGCATCACCTGTGTTAGGCTGAGCAGAAACTGACCATTTATAAACTGGATAAAGTATTTATTCACGTGTTTCTGAAGAGTAAAAAAAAGATGCCATAAATCGATATATCTTTTTAAACAAAATTAGTTAAATGCGAAACTAGAAAGACCTACAACTCTTCAAAAGAATAATCGTTTTGACGCACCTGCTATGTTGAGATCCACCGGTGATGAATAAAAACGCATGCTCAGTACTGATCAACCGATGAGGAATCGTGATCGTCAGGTAATGCCACCAAATGGCACTGTCGGAGTCATTATCTGCGTATAAAAAGATATGTTCGCGTTCATTCTAATTTCAAATGCACGCAAAAGTCCTTGTCTACACACGAATCTAAGGAAACTCACGAAAATTTCATGCTGAGAACATATCGTGTTTTACAGATATAGCCAGAAAAGCATAGCGACATTGAATCAAATATGGCACAAAGAAACAGAGTAAATAATACCACGAACACACTAAACGGTATTTAAACATAATGTTATGAAATCTTACAAGAAAAATCAACTCACACGTAAGCCACTTCTGTGACGTCATGTTGATAACATAGGCCGTATATTCTTCTGGAATGACATATTTGTTGAGGAGTGTAAAGCTGTAATGATCGTCGGGCGCATTAACGTAATCGTCAAGTGGAGTTGCGCTTACTACTGCTGCCATGAAGGCAATAAGCAGGGTAACGCAGTTTGGAGAAACCATTATTCCTGCATGTCCTCTCTACACGACACAGTGTAAGACCTGCTGGTACTAGTGTCGAAACTGTATCTTTGGAGGCAAGGAAAAATTGTCCTTTCTGATCAGTACAAAGTACAGCCGACTAGTATATCCATTTTTTCGAATACTTATGCACAGTATCTGTGGCTATTAATAGTTGGTTGATAAAAATAATGATATCAGCGCTGTTATGTTTGGTTAGAACAACTTGAGTGGTGGCTTGTCAGTGGTTTGCACAAAAGTCAAGTGGTAAAAATCTTCAGTTTTAATACACGCACACACACAGGCACTTTGGTTTAATTGTAATTTTTGTTTCCCATTGCGACGAATCTCCAACGTAATACAAAATCTTCTCGAATGGAAGCATGATATTCTGTAAAATAAGAAATAAAAAAGAAACCGTTAAATTGTTTATTTCGTTATTTACCAGGACTTGGCTGATTGTGAGGAGTCCTTTTTTTAAACATAATAAGTAAAAAAAAAAGCCGCTCTACAACATCTTTTACGACAATTAAATCGTAACTAAGCTTATCAAAAAAAGAAAAGGGATGTAAAGTGATAATCGATGAAACTGGAGCATAAACAAGACAACAATTATTTCTAGTCTTAGATAAATTCGCAATGGCATGGCTGATATGAAAAATATACTATACAAGTTCAGATTTCATTCAACAGTGCTTGGGTTAGTGCTTGAATTTAAGACTACAAAGTCATACATTTTCCAAAATCTTCAACGTAAAATTCATTTTCCAGGTCCAAACATACTTAGTTGGGATCAAATAATGTTGTTTTCGCTTTTTATTTTTGTTTTGTTTTGTTTGTTTGGATTTTGCACATGGTATGTCGATGCAGTTTATTTACACAGTTAGTCCATCTGCCTCAAGAGGGAGTACTTTTCGATTTCAGCCCTGTATTCATGCCATGACCATCGAGGATGTTACCGAATTCTTGATTTTGCTCTGGGATGTCTATAAACACCACCCCTCCCCCTCATGCATCCTGTATTCTCCGTTGGCTACTGAGCCGGTACATGAGATGACATCATACATTGTATCTTGAAGAAGTGCGCGTGCGTATGGACTAGCTTTCCTTACCTACTCATTCTAGTGTTTTTAGTAGCGACTTACGCCAGCTGAGCGATGCCATGTGCTCGGCATGCAAAATGAAATGAAATTTGTAGTACTATTTAAAAAAAAAAGAGTTTGCAATGCTTTAGTGAAGTCCTTTGATCATTAGATTCTCTTCATTGCTCTTGGGGCAGGACAAAATTTCTTCAATAAGTGCGGAAATTGAAGCTGTAGTTACAGTGTATATCTCATAAAAATCCACCTTTCTAGCTCCTCACACAGGCAGTATTATGGTTATATATATATATATATATATATATATATATATTATTTATATATATATATATATATATATATATGAAGTGTTTGTTTGCAAAACCGATAAGTCCATTTTTTAAGATTTTGAAGTACGATCTCTGTCATATAGTACAAAATAATACCTTTTAAATGATATATGGTCAAAAGAAGCAAAAATTTTCTTATTATTCTCTTTATTTTTCTTGACCTTTAATCGCAAATATCTCCATTTGGCAAATATGGACTTATCGGTTTTTGCAAACAAACTCTTCATATATATATATATATATATATATATATATATATATATATATATATAAATGTATATATTTATATATATGTAATTTTGATTATCAGTGTTTACAAGGCAGCCGGCGCAGATTGAGAACAATGACAAAACAGGGGTAAACTTGTGTTAGAATTCTGGTCCGAGCCATGGACTACCGGATCCGCATGCGAACTTCTTCCAAATACAATGTACTGCGTAATACAGCTATTGCGAATACCTTTTTTATACGACACATAAATCTGAATTCTGTTTGAATTCTCTCATATATACACAGAAAGAAAGTAGGCGGGATATTTTGGTGACCTAAAATATACCAAAAAGATCAAACGCCCTCTTAGACCGCAGTGCGCCATCCCGAACTGTATTCATGCCATGACCATCGAGGATGTTTGATACCGAATTCTTGATTTTGCTCTGGGATGTCTATAAACACCACCCCTCCCCCTCATGCATCCTGTATTCTCCGTTGGCTACTGAGCCGGTACATGAGATGACATCATACATTGTATCTTGAAGAAGTGCGCGTGCGTATGGACTAGCTTTCCTTACCTACTCATTCTAGTGTTTTTAGTAGCGACTTACGCCAGCTGAGCGATGCCATGTGCTCGGCATGCAAAATGAAATGAAATTTGTAGTACTATTCAAAAAAAAAAAAGAAAAAAAAAGAAGAGTTTGCAATGCATTAGTGAAGTCCTTTGATCATTAGATTCTCTTCATTGCTCTTGGGGCAGGACAAAATTTCTTCAATAAGTAAGGAAATTGAAGCTGTAGTTACAGTGTAAATCTCATAAAAATCCACCTTTCTAGCTCCTCACACAGGCAGTATTATGGTGATTTATATATATATATATATATACATATATATATATATATATATATATATATATATATATATATATATATATATATATATAAATGTATATATTTATATATATGTAATTTTAATTATCAGTGTTTACAAGGCAACCGGCGCAGATTGAGAACAATGACAAAACAGGGGTAAACTTGTATTAGAACTCTGGTCCGAGCCATGGACTACCGGATCCGCATGCGAACTCCTTCCAAATACAATGTACTGCGTAATACAGCTATTGCGAATACCTTTTTATACGACACATAAATCTGAATTCTGTTTGTATTCTCTCATGTATACACAGAAAGAAAGTAGGCGGGATATTTTGGTGACCTAAAATATACCAAAAAGATCAAACGCCCTCTTAGACCGCATAGCGCCATCCCGAACTTAATATATATATCATATATGTATATTACGTGAAGACTCAAAATGGGCAAGACATGTCAACATAGTTACTCTTGACTTTTTCATATTTTGTGAGAGAGCAATTTACACTGATCTAAAATTTGGGATGAGGAACAAATGGGAAATCGTGCTTCTTCATTTTTTTTTTATGTTTAAAGCATATTAATTTTAGATTAGGTATGCCTTCGTGTCTGGGCTATTCATTGCTTCAAAACCCTTTCTTCAGATATGGAACTGTTGTAGCAGAATCAAATGATCATGCAAGTATTATGCTCGTTCTCAAGAAGGGCATTTTGTTACTTGCTATGACATATGTTATATAGCATTACATCTCATAACATTCACACTATGTGTTCCCTCTTTTTGAAGGATTATTCAACCATGAGTATCTGTTGTACATTGAATGCTTGTGCGTGATTGGGCTAGTCTGTCACGTTCCAAGGAAGTGGAACAGACTCCAAAGTCTGAGAAGGGAAACGCTGTTGACAAATTCAAGCAACTGAAAAACCGTGCTTATCTACAATGTTCATACATTGCAGATAACATTGCAGACAAATTCAAAGATAATTTGTTCTATTCCACATTGTTCGCCGTGAAGGACCATAGGTCAATCTCTACTCCCCCCCCCCCCCCCCCCCGGCAAGCGAACATTTAAAGAAAGATGAGAAAGAGAGGGAGAAAAAAACGTTTATGTGTTCAAAGGGCGTGTAGAAATGACTTGCTGCAGAGCAATAGTTACTTGTAAAGATACTCTATATGGCAGAATAAGTATAAGCTCATGCAACATTGATATCACTGTGAGACTTACGCGATTGTGACATTTGACTTTCCAAGCCCCATGGAATCTGTAGATAACGTCCTCGTTGAGGTAAGATGGCTCTAACAGTGTCTTTTGCACTTATATAGTTGGCGCGTTTGCTTTGTAACGCTACATGTTACGTAACAACATTAAGTTTCACTAACATATGATATTGTGTATTGGAAATGTGGAATAAAAGTGAAATGGGTACTTTGGCCAATTGGTAAACTTTAACACTATATAGATGAATCATGGGGAGCATAGCATCATGAATTCTTTGAAAGTGAGTGAATCAAAGTAACAGTATGTTATTAATAATAACAATCATTTTGAGGCATATAATATTTGACTTTCTGTCCTTATATTAGCTTGGTCATACCTAGGTGTGGATATGGAGGAACATTAAACACACACACACACACACATACATACACTCGCGACCCTTGTTAATTAGCTTTTCTTGTAACATGTGCCTCTATATTCTTCAAGTTCTGCAGAGTACGAAATGAGCCTTTTACTTCGAATAGCACCGAGTTCTTTGAAATTCCGCTCTCGGTAAAGAGATAGCTTAATGAAATTATTATATCATTGTTATCTGACACACTTAGTTTGAAAACCCTTTTCTCGATTACTGAAAGTGCCAGGTCATTGACTACAATTTGTGTTATTAAAGTGAGAGTGATTCGTTCGGTGATGCTTTAGTAAGCACAATTAACCGTCAGCGTGCCACATTATCCAGTTGTACAACGATTTATGTGTGGAATGTGGGCACATCTATTCATAGTAGAGATAGAGTAGCAGACAAAATGTTTCCTTTCGAAAAAAAAAAACAAATAGGAAGATTATTTTGAAGTGTGTGAAACATTGTCTCTCTGTTGTATGAGTGAGTGCTGTTATTCTTAGATCATTCGTCGTCTGACGCCCTGGAACCTATATTGAGACTTGTTGTCTATGTGTGTATCATTAAGTATTGGCATTATCATTATTCTTATTATTATAATTATTATTGTGATTATTATTATCATTATCAACATTATAAATACTACTACTACTAGCATATATATATTACTACTACTGTTATATTTCTTTTTGTGTGTGTGCGTGAGAGCAAATTTGACGAAGCAAGAAATTCTAAATTCTATGGTGTTCATAATGGTAAAAGGGCTCAAACAAGTCCCTGAAGAAAAAACAGCCACCACAATTCTTGAAAGACTCCCTCAATGTCCCATTTTTTTTTTTTGGAGAAATGCACATTTTTGTTTCTTACGTGTGCAAATTTAATTAGCTTGACCCAGCATTATTTTCAAAAACAAAGTTTGTCATAAATGTATCTAGACACATGTATTATATTAATTACACGCCTTGTAAATTTGGCATATTTGTCAATATTCCGAATATGGTAAGTTGTGCAGGATTAAAAGTACAACTTGTAAAGTATAATTAACATGTAAAAGAGTAAAAGTGTCATCTTCATATTTAAAACTTTTTTTTCCACATGGTATTTTTGGATTTGATGGACACATCCGTCACCCCTTCAATATTGATTTGTTGCTTTATTTTTTGAGTGCATAATTTTTTATTAGTTTGTTTGGCCGTTTGTTTATTTCTCTGCTTGTTTGTCAATTTGCATGTTTCTTTCATTTTGTTTAGGCAGACATGAGGATATATCCAGTTCCCTTGTGTGAAAATGGCATGGTGTATATTCCGGATTGTGTTCATCACACTTGCGGCTTATAAAGGTATGAAAAAACAAAAACAAAAACAAAAATCTTCTGAATTTTCGATATAAACTTCAAAATATGTTCAGACAATGCAACCAGTCTTGTATTTGGGCAAGACTTAATATTGGGTTGGCTTATGTATTGTACCATCGCATCCAGACAAGATCAGAAGTTGGTTTCCCATGCATTTTCTAGGCAATAATAACATTACAATAACATTCACATACTATAAAACAACAAGAACACTGGATTTGCAATCGAAATGAATCCGTATAAACTGTAAGACAGAATCAACTTTTTTCCCCTGTTTTATTAAATGTCAAAAAATAAACTGTAAATAATCTATGAAGCGTTCGACGAAAAAAGAAAGCAGGTTAATGTACAGTTTTGTATGTTTATTTCTAAAGATGATTATTAGGTAAGTGACGTTTATTTTTATTCACACCTTCTAGCTTGTTGTAACGTTTTGTTCCTATCACAATCTTACATTCTTTATTACTTGTTGTTTTTACTTACCTGTCAGTGAATGACAGTGGAATTCATAGTATATCTCGACTTGTTCTGGTTGATTTGTTGTATTATTGGGCTCTGTTACCGTTTTGCTAATGATTTCTTCTTTTTTTTTTCCTTCGATTTTCCCATTATTTCTTGGTGATGGTGTGTCATTTTCATGCAGCATTTGCGGATCCCGACGTGCACTTACATTCCAACTCGGGTCAAGATGTCATGCTTCAGTGCTCCCTGCAGAAAGCTGACGTCTTTGTGCAGTACTGGCAGTATTCCCTTTCAAAAGAGCCATTTTCAACATGCCGAAACCAAAGCTTCGTAGAACTTGTAACAGAAAATCGACTCGACGGTACCATTCAATACGGGGCTAACTTGACGAGTGATTTCAAATCCAAACTGATCTTGAAGGCCGATTTTGATGTGATTCTTGTAAATGTATCTCAACATGATGCGGGGTGCTACCGGTGTGGCGTAATCTTGTATGACGCTCAGGAGTACTTGGCCACTACGACCATTCTGACAATTACGGGCAGCTATGATACTGGTGACTACAACTGCACATACTTCTAACTAATGTAGTACTTATAAGCGTGTGCATGCAAAAGTCACAATGTAATATAATTATATTTTGGTCTAGTCCTTCGTCAGATCACTTTTTCAAAACTGTAGGTTCTTTCTGACCCCCCCAAAAAGTATATATATATATATATATATATACATGTGTATATATGTATATATATATATATATATATATATATATATATATATAAATATATATATATATATATATATTTATAAATATATATATGTATATATATATACATATATATATATATATATATATATATATAATATGATATAATCATATATATCTTTTATCCAACCACACATATTACATGTGACCGTGCACCTCAAAACGAACATAAAGTCGCACACACTGATTTTGCGTGAGGACTGAAAATAAGTGAAATAGGTCAACCCAGCTGAACTTGACTTTTTCATATCTTCTGAAAGAGCGGGTCTTCTTTTACATTATGCTTAAATTTGGTATCATAAAACGGGCAGGAAAGTGTGTTTTTTTAGCAGTTTATCTCGAACATTTTTGTTAGAATAGTGTGATTAGGTGGGTCTTTAGAATCCCTTTTTCATTTCTGAAAAACCTTGTCCACACGCTTC
This sequence comes from Diadema setosum, assembly GCA_033980235.1. NCBI lineage: Eukaryota > Metazoa > Echinodermata > Echinoidea > Diadematoida > Diadematidae > Diadema > Diadema setosum. The sequence goes on from JAWLSL010000027.1 coordinate 506,120, forward strand.
ACTTTCAACTCTAATAACTTTTGAAAGGATAGTGCTACTGCTTTGAAAGTTGGCATTAATTATGAACAGAATGTGTTAATGAGGCATGCTTAATTTCAGTTTAATCTGATAATCGCTTCATTGTTGTTACTCTGGTGGTTTATATCCTGTTTTTTTTTTTTGTCCCATTCATCGCACAGCCAGCACGGTTTGGTAAAGATTAAGCGCTTGAATAGAGACTGTACTTCAGAGCCTCTCTTCTCAGTTCACACTTTTCCTGAAGTTGTGCTTTCTTTCCAATGTTTAGATAGGTTAGGAGAGTCCATTTGATTTAAGTTATACATCATTTTAAAGCTTAAAGTGTGCTCCTTTAGAATATGGTCTTAACGAAAAAATTATGTCTGGCGACTTTTTGTTTGTTTTGAGGTGTAGGGTCACATATGATGTATAATTATCATATATAATGTATAATATACATTTTTTTCCGGACAGCACTGGTATTTACCCAAACAATATACATTGTCAACCAAATCTAAGAGAAAAAAACAAAACAAAACATTCAAAACATCGATTGATATCCAATCCTCTTCTGAATTTTGTTAATGTAAAATAAAGGAGGCATGGGTACTTTCATATTATTTTTTTTTTCAGGTTAAAAAGAAGCTATCATATTGCTTCCAGTACGTTGGATTGGTGACTGAGGTAGCAAGTTCGTTTGTGGCGTATTCGAGGAAATGCCAAAGGAAGAATAATGAGGTCCACTTTGCACTCCTGCTTAAAAAACTTATGGAAAGAGTTCGACCAAACTTGGCAGAGGCTATTGTAAGGTTATACAACATAATATCTATTATCCCAACTTAGGAACTGCAAGGGCGTCCCTTTAACTCTTTATGTGCCATGGTGGAAACCCCCTGTGTGCTACGTTATTCTGAGACACGAAGAAAGTCATGCTTAGAGAAAGAATTCTGTTTTTCCAGTCTGTATAACTTCTACAAATCTCTGTTAAGCTGGACATAATAGTGAGCAAAGTTGAAGAGGAATGCCAAACTTTGCTTCCAGGATTATACATTGTATGACAATTCTATTTTTATTTTTTCTTTTGAATTATCAGTTGCCACATTACTGCAAAGGAATGACTTTTGCACATAAAATAGTGACAGAAACTTAAGTGAACATGCAAAATCTAGTTAGGAACACCGCTTGATAGTCATTCACCACATAGAATGCAAGCCGTATGTGAGAGGAACAAAAGCGCGAGAAACGCTTTGATTGTACCGCGGGATGAGCGATTTATCGATCGGTTTTGGCGGCTTTGTTTGTTGAGCAGAATATGCGAAGTTGGCACGCCGTCGACTGAGTCGGACGTGCGAACGTGGCACATAAAGAGTTAATGGGGGTTGAAGGTCTCAAATTAAAGAATCCTCACAAACCTCTTTTACAATAAAAGATAATAAGCTATTTATAGTTATAGACAAAAGTACTTAAAGAATGCAGTTTCAAGCATGCTCATAGCAGATCGGTATGGGATTGGGAGTTCACAATTGGGGCCGAATTGTCATATTCTACATTCTTTTTTGAATATACATTTCCACGTTTTCACTAAAACTTGACAGATGTTATAATTAAAGTAATGGGGATTGATATCATTTTATACTTTCAAACACAGCCAAACACGTTGGGTCCCCCGAGTGTGCGGAGGAGGGGGTAGAGGGCTCCAAAAATTAATGGAGGAATCTTTAGAAATCTCCTTTTCAATTAAACAAATAAACTCCTGATTTGTATATATATATATATATATATATATATATATATATATATGCGCGTGTATGTATTGAAAAAGTCAATGCTTTGAGTATTAAATCATATAAACTCTATAAGCCTAAGGGGGGGGGGGGCGCATAATATGGCCCACCCATATTTTCGTTTGCCACTCCTACACCCTTTACGCCATTTCAACCAAATTTGGTGACTTTTTCCTAATAATATACTATTGCGAACATTTTGATGTATAATTTAGCTATGTCCGATATTGCTGGTTGCCATGGCAGCCGTTAACTGACAACCATGTTTGTCAGATTTTGCGTGAATTTTCGTTTTAATTTCAGTTAACAATTATAATGATGGATGAAATGGGGGTTTTCTTGCCTGTAATTTGCTGAATGACCAAAATGTGAGGTAATTATAGGTGCATGGCCTGATTTTCGTTGCAAACTTCTCGTAAAGTGAATGTTGTTGCGGAGCAAAGGAGGTAGCGCAAGTGTGTTCAACTCCTGTCTTTCTATGCAATTGTGAGTGCCAGCTACAATCATGTTTAATACTCGTTTACGTGGGGCAAGTTTGCAATGGTACATGTGTTTTCATGTTTAATCACTCCCCAAATGATCGGTCTTTTTGCAAATTAAGCAGAGAATGCGATTAGCCGTGGAAAATTTGACATTCATAATTTCTTAAAGTGTTCTATGATAAAATGTGGGTAAAAAATTAGAATAGAAGAAAATTATTTACCCATTTATGCGGAGAGGCAACCCGATTATCAGGTAATTTTAATGTGCATTGGAACTGATTTTGACATTACTACCCAATTAAACGGAGTACCCGTTTAAGCGATACCCGATTACGCGGAGAGTACTGTACCAATATATGTACCCATTCAAACAATACATCATGGGTTTCATTTATATCTTGATATTGTAATGAATAGCGCCCCCGCATGTTGACCTTGAGAAATTTCAAATGTTCAGTCATGTAGAATATGAATTGCTCTACCCATTTGCCAAATATGACGGTCATACATCATATGATAAAGAAGTTATATAGTGGGAGGGCAAAATGCGCACCCCCCCCCCCCCCCCGGCCTAAAAGATGTAAAAGTAGTTTGGGCTTTATAGGGTTAAACAATACAGTGTCAAGTGTATTTTTGCAAGTCCTGGTCGGCGCATGTTAGGGAATCGGCACTGATTGGGAACCAAACTCTGGGGGCTAATTTTCAAATGTAGGCCTACTGTTTTTTCTTCTCTTGAAAAGCTTGAGAACCCACTTTCCCATTCAATTTAAGATTCCAAACTAAAGACTAATATAGAAGGAGAATAGTTCTTTCAGAAAATATGTAAAACTAAAAATTGACTCGGTTGACCCGTTTCACCTTTCGTGAGTCCTCACAATAAAAAAAAACCCAGTGGTTAAAGTGATATGGACACCATAACTCTTTGAAGACCTATAAAGTCTCCACCAACCTCACCGAATGGCAATGTTCTAGGACAATTATTAGCCTAGAACTCTGCAAGTAGTCGCAAAAACGCGTAGAAGGTAAAACTGAGATAATCAGAATAGCCAGAAATAATCTTGATAGCAAACGCTTAAACAAATGCCATGCTACATTAATGAGAAAAGTAAAATTAAAGTGAAGGGTATATTAAGGAGTCAGTGGTTTAAGTTTTTGTACACGGATCAACAAGGAAGACGTGTAATTAGCTGGCAACCGAAAGTTAAAAAAAAAAAATCTATATAAAATAAAAATGGAGCTGGCTGCTAGAAAAAAAAAAAAAGTGTAGGCGAGGGTTTCCAGTACCGATTATATATATATATATATATATATATATATATATATATATATATATATATATATTATATTGCATGAGAAAACAATATAGAAATTAACAATCAAACAAACCAACAACCGAAACATTTAATCGCTCAGAGAACCTGTAGGAAATTATGACCGTTTTTATCACACAGTACCACATTTCTGATCTTTCAGACAGTGTGTACGAGAAACGTGGACCTCAACCAAAAAACAAGAATGAAATAAAATGTAACCCGCTGAAAGAAAAGGATCCGAAAGTCGAAGGAAGAAAATTTTCTGAAAATGACATGACATTATTCCTTTACTCCTCAACTTAAATGTCATATATATATAACATGACTCATAAAAGCATTCGGTGATTTTATTAGCTCATGTCGAGTGGTTTAGGACATCAGCGTTTCAAGAAAACCGCCTTCAAAGTTTTCCTTCTGACGCTATCATGATCAAGGGAAAGCAAGACACTTTTCACCGTTTGACAAAAGAAGGTACGCTCCTAGCAACCTCCGCGATGTTCATTCAAGCTTTAATAACGACCAATCATTAACCAGGATGCCACGCACTGACCAGTGAGATCACTCCTTCGTTGCTAGGGGCGGAGTCTAGCTGCAGCGCTAAATCCAAATCTTCGGACACATTGCTGTTCCGTTAACCCTAACTAGGCCGGGCTATTTAGGTAGATCATAGAGCCGGGGGGGGGGGGGGGGGGGGGGGCTTCCAGCCCCCCCCCCCCCCCTCCAGATCTCAGCCGTCGACCGCGCGATCGCGACGAAAATTGGCACACACATTGCCTTTGATGTAATCTAAAGTACCATGAAATTAAATTAAAAAAAATATCATTTATGCTAAATTATGCTTATTTATGCGTGATGATGCATGAAATCAGACAATTTGGTATAAATCACTAAATAAAGCTCAAAATGGGCACATTTTTTGTGTAAATATTCTTCTTATTGTCCGAAGCAAATATAAGAGAAAAAAAAATTGTGCCATCAGAAAAATGTCCCAAGTATTTTATTTTTTTTATTTCTTATGTATTTCTTTGTTCTTTCGACTTTATGTTTTTCATTGTTTTTTCGATGAAACTTGTTTGCGACATTGTTCCGAACTATATAATTGATATTAATCAATAAAACCCCAAAATAATCATGCTTTTTTTAAATTTGCCTGTAAGCACAGTTTGCATTGAAATTGTACACAAATTCACGTTTTTGAGCAATTTTTGGTCTGACATGCACATACATATTTATGCGCAACTTCGAAACCACGCGCCCGGGCATCGCAAATTTGGTGTCAAAAGATGCGGGAGACTTGAGAGAAAAAATTCATGAAACGTCGCGGCGATAGCTTTTCGCGTTAGCGATACATCGCGCGGAACGTCGGGGGGGGGGGGGGGGGGGTCGGAGCCCCCCCCCCCCCCCCACCGGCCAGTTTAGGGTTAAAAGTCAGATAATCATGGTCCAGAAAAACGCTATTTCCTTGCCTTTCCGTTGATTATTAATTTTAGCTTCGAAATTTCGGCAGATGATAAAAGAAACATTATACTACAAAATGATGTCAACAATAGATTTCCGAACGTTTTGACGGATTTCGATGATCTGACATTAAACTCGATTTTCTCGGCTCACCCGTCAGCAACTTTAGGATCCTTTTGTTGTAGCGGGTCACAAATACGCAATCTTCAATGGACCTATCTTGTTTTCACTACACATCATTGCTTTGTATTTCAACTACACATTGCTTTACCCCGTTGTAGCTTAATTGGTAATAAAAAATTCTAACAAAACTAATAGTAAGTTATATGTTGTTTGAAGCTTTGCATGATGAAGTAAATGGGGGAGAAATATTTTCGGTGACACAATGTGTTAGGCAAGTTATACACATTTTGATTTTGATTACTGCAGGAAAAAATATCGTCGAAGAACCAACCTCAAAACCGGATTTTACTGCCTTGTTCATCTTTCTTGGAATAGTCGTCTGGGTCGCATCGCTTGTGTCCGTGGTTGTCATTAGAAAGAAAGGCAGGTGGCATTGTTTGCAATCAGCTAACATGTGAAAAAACGAATTGACATGAAATATCGTATTCGCGAAAATTTCTCGTCAACCTTTTTTTAATGAAAAGAATCTGTGAGGGCAAGGCATAAAGTTATGGCATAGATTTGTTTGCAACTTTTTGCGTTCCTATCTATGTTTAATGTACAACACACATGAGCCTTGTCTTCTGTTTTGTGACGTCTTTATTAACATGCCATTATAACAGATCGCGACAAAACAAATTTTAATTAATCAGGTTCTCTTATAGCTATATTTACCATGTTTATCAATTTCAAATTTAGGACTAATGATAACGGAAGTTAAGTAGATCAAGATCTACCGAAGTAAATCTCTTTTAATGTCATTAATTTCGCACCTGGATTGGAAAAAAAAAGAAAGAGAGAAAAAAAAAAACCAGTAAATTGTCCTTGTCTATGGTTACTTCCTTGTGGAATAAGTTGCAGACATGCATGCTATATTCTTTGATAACCATTTCCTTATTATACAAAAACACAAACAAACAGTAGTTCAAGCACACTGCAAGCAACGTTTCATCAGCCTAATCCAAGAAATCCTATTTAAGTCCGTAAATCCTTAAACTATCATACTGTACCAAAGCGTTCTTTAGATAATTTTCATTGGTAAAATTGAATGCAAATATCTCCCAAATTATTGTTATTGTTTCAAACAGGGATTACATTGAAGATTTTCGGAGACCAAGAGGAAGAAGATGTATCGTCTCCGATTCTTCCAGACGTCAGAAATGGTATATTTTGTACTCGGTTTTCGTTATTACTCTTCAAAAAGTCCGAACAGTGTGAGTTTACATAAAAATTTAAAATAAAAATGGGGAAATTATACCATCAATGCAGAATAATCGATGAAAGCACAGTATTAACGTCAGAGTGAATTAAAACCATTACGAGATTTGATTCGTGCAGGAATTCGAAAAGTCTATGACATATGTTTTTTTTTTTTTTCTTTTTCGTTCCTCCCTGATGTCAAGGTGTATCGTGAAAACTGAACCATTCCAATACGAAGAAAAAAAAAATGTACTTTAAACATTTTTATTTTGCTCTCTCGTATATATCCTGTTTAGATACTTTATGACATCATAAAAACTAGGGCTGTGTTAAGTCTCTTCATTAATTATATCACTTTTGCCCGTTTACATTTTGTATTAACTAATTAGATAAAGAATAAAGGGGGGACAACACTCTTCACATCCTGATACATATTATGAAAAGCAAAAAGGACTCCTTTGTTATTATTACATTTTATCTATATTTGAAACATTAACACTACATAAAAAATGCACCTCTGCCGAATTTAATAATATCAGAGTTATTGGCATCTTAACATATGTTGACCAAAAAAAAAAAATAAATAAAAAAATTTAACTGGCTGTTTATATCATTTGTGGAACTACAGGAAAATCCCGAGGTCGAATAAACAAGACAAAGGTAACAATGACATGACATCAAGCACATCATTCATCACAGAGCAATTAAAAAAAGAGAATCCATTTCTATGTGTGACCCTGCACCACAAAACACACAAAAAGTGGATGACATGGATTTTTAGTTAAGGGCAGCTTCCATAAGAGCAGACTCTAAGCTTTAAAATGAGGTATAACTCATTTCAGTTGGATTCTCCTAACCTACATAAATATTGGAAAGAAAGCACACACTCAGGAAAAGTGTGGACTGAGAAAAGGGGCTCTGAAGTACAGTGTCTATTCAAGCGCTTAATCTCTACCAAACCGTGCTGCCTATGCGATGAATGGGACAAACACGGGAAGTAAACCACCGGAGTAAGAACAATGAAGGGATTATCAGATTGAACTGAAATTGAGCATGCCGTATTAACACACTCTGTCCATAATCAATGCCCACTTTTATAGCAGTAGCGTCATCCCTTCAAAAGTTATTAGAGTTGGAAGTGAAGAGTGTGCGCAAGGTTTCCCAGAAATGAAAATTTGACTCTAAAGATACATCTAATCACGGTATTCTACCGAAAATGTTCGAGATAAACTGCTAAAAAAACACATTTTCCTGACCGTTTTATGATCCCAAATTTTAACATAATGTAGAAGAAGACTTGCTCTTTCAGAAAATATGAAAAAGTCAAGATCGGCTAGGTTGACCCATTTCACCTATTTTCAGTCCTCACTCAAAATCAGTGTGTGCGACTTTTTGTTCGTTTGTGATGCACGGTCACATAATATTATCCATCTATCTTCCATATAAAAGAGTCCGGCTGAATGAACAATCTTTTATTACAATAGACATATTATGTTATGTTGAATGAATATTTAATTTTTAAAGGTACTGTTAACCAATGGGAGCAGTGATTAAAAAAAAAAATGCGCGAGATATCGCATTTGATGCGTATGTGTGGGTCCGTTTTATCGCGAAATATCTTCCATGTAAAACTTTTTGCAATTAAGCCTAGAATGTACGGAGATGTCACTATCATTTTCTTTAAAAAATGAATAAGCGTAGACTGTTTAGTCTAGAAACTTTCATATCATTTGTATGTAACAAAATCAAATTTAACAGTCGTTGTTTCTATCCCTGGCTCACATTTTAGAACTATTTCGAAGCTATAAAGCTGGGTTTTTTTGTTTCATCTGCAAATGGTAAATAATGGCTTTAATGACATGTATGTACAATTTTATGGGCGTAGAATGGCATAACTGTCTTCTGTTTGTGTTATTGAGGGCTTTTCTTCGGTCCTCATTCCACGCATGACTTCAAGAAGAAACAGATTGATTTAACAGTTGACTTGTTTCGTCTCAAGTTGGTTTCTCCGTTTTCTCCCACTATTTATGTGTAATAAAGCTGTGGATCTGAACTGTTATGTTTAAAAGAAATATCAAAATGTATGAAACATCTTATGATTAATAACAACAATGAGTGGCTATTATAGAAATAACGTAAGCAACCTTCTGCTTCCATACTTAAATCTTTACACGAGCACATCGTATTTATTACATGAATACCTTTATTTTCTCACTAATTGGTATTACCTCATATATTGTCGCTGATTGAAAAACAACAACATGTGTATGATGATATATGATATTTTGCATGTCATTCTAATGTTTATCATATATCTCATAAAAATGAGAATTAATTCAATGCCATTGAGAGGAAAGGTTTATGTGCATAAACATAACATTCTCATCACGTTGAATAAATGTACAAGTACCCTGAGCTTTCAAATTATCTTGTCATCCGTACCAGACAATCAACGACGTCATTCATGGCATGATCGAATTACCGTATTTCTGTCACCTTATAATCGACACACCGGAGTTTCAGCGCCTTCGTTTCATTAAACAGCTGGGACCAGTGTGTTATGTTTACCCTTGTGCAGTACACACCCGATTTGACCACTCCATCGGGTAGGCTATCTATTAATTTTTCATCCTCTCTTTCCATGACTCTAATTTCCTCTTCTTTTTTTTTTTGTTTCATGTGCTAAATAACGGAAACAAATAAAATTTACAGTAGAACTGATATTATACTCTGCCCTTTGCCATAGGCATGCCATGGAATGTTTTCTCTACTTTCATGTATTTAAGTAACTGATCCATACGTTGTTTCACCCAGCCGTTATCTGGCAACAGCATAAATGCACCTTCAATTGTGTTTTTTCTTGCAGTATTTTATTGGACAATATACGAGGAGTCTATTTCTTTCTCTCCTGTTCCTTCTCTCATCTTCCATCACCGCTATCCCTTTCTTCTTTGTTTTTCTTTCTGCGCATCACTTGACTACATAACCATGTATGTTCTGTTGTGTGAAATATTTTTATTTCTATTTTTTGCCTTCAATGAGGCAACAATATTATTAAGCTCGGCTTATTGGGGATTCTCCTGTATTATTATTTTTTTAATCGTTATATTTCCGTTCTCTGTAACAATGAGTTGCTTACCTTTCTTGTGCAAAATCAGCCATAAATATTGATGAACTATGTGTTTAATATATTTCCGAAACTGATCATAGTTGAATACTTGTACCATGCAGAAACAGTTGGTGAAATGAAATGAAAATGAAATTTTGCTCAAGAAAATTAAGTCTTCAACAAAAGACGAGAAAATGAACATCTTCTCTTGTTTTTTTTTCTTTGTATGGCATTACTCATTTTTCCCAGAAACCCTAATTTTTCAATGCTCGAATGGTCAAGTATGTACGTGTGTGTCACACACAAACACAGTGATAAAGTTTCTGACCATTCGAGCACTGAGAATGTAGGGTTTCTGGGACGGACACTGAACTAGGGCTTTCTGTAGCTCAGTCGGTGGAGCACAGGGCTAGCATCCGCAGGTCTCTGGTTCGAATCCCAATGGAATCCCATTTTCTTTGTTCAATTTTCCACGAATATATATTGTCATAACTTGAATGTCGACTTTTCAATATCGGTCATAAAACCTTCATTTAAATAAATGGGAAAAAACACGCAGTTTTCAGGTACGGTGGATAAATTCAAGACCTGGTGTTTACGACGTATTACTACCTTCAAAATCCCATTGACTTTAATATGTCTCGCCTATTTATGTGTTTTGGTTGATCTTGATGGATTTTTATAGACTAAGGCTCCTGGTTTCAATGTGTTCAACAGTCTCAGTAATAGCCTACAAGAGTTATTAGATGTTATTCGTTATATACAGCATCTTTACAACAACAACAAAGAAAATTATGTTAATAGTGCTCGTCTTTGCATTCCTTCTTTTTGTATAACTCAGAGTCTGTTATATGGCTGGAGAGCTTGCAAGAAAGCTTCAATCTGAGGAAAACAGCAACATCACCGCTGTTGATGTACGATGCATGGAAATTGCCGGTTTGTGCCATGACCTCGGCCAAGGTCCCCTCTCTCATGTTTTCAAAGACTTTATGGCTGAACAAGGAAAGGACTGGAAGGTACTGAGAGAATAATGCTATAGGTCCTATTATCACCAGTGTTGATACAATGGGGGAATTGTTCGTCTCATTTGAGACAGGTCATGAAGTCACCATGCATAGATGTTAAAAACAGAACCAAAAAAAAACAAAAAAACACACACACACAAAACGCACGTTTACTTTTCACCTTTGACTCACATTTATTGTTTGAAATTTGAAATTACAATTAATGTAACAGAAGACTGAACCGCTATTTTATATTCAGATATGTTGTTCTTCTTATTCCAAAAGACCAATCTGTGCAAAATGTTATTTATGCTGATGAGCTGAGGAGCCTAAATGTCGAGACGTAAGAGGTGCACAACTAACATACTGATTACAAGCGCTCGCAAACGCACGCGTTAATTCGTACCGAGTAGCATACGACGTCGTAGGCTAATAGGGGCGCTTGTGTAATGTTCATCCATGTAGACATCTCAGATTCCACTGAATCAAATTATACCAAAATTACAGGATATACTTTATAGCTTATATCCAAGTACTCACTTAGATTAGAACGAGATCGGTTATCGAGAACTATCAATATCGATGCCGACTTTCAAGTCGTCACTCAAAACAAACTTGCTCCTTGCGAGAGATCGCGGCGAGCACTGCCTCCACAATCTAGAACTGAAGGTTAGCCATCTAATACTGTGCGAACAGGGAATCTACGCGAGAGATACAACTCAATGTGCAATGATTGTAGCAAGCTGTGTGATTTAGGAACTATATTTCTCATTCAACTTGTCACAAATGATTTGTGTATTGATTTTTTTTTCTCCTGATTACTTGGAAGAGTTGTCTCATAATATAAGATGGCTATCTCCTGTCTGTGCGCTCGCAGGAAGAGTACGCCGCGGTCGAAGTAACAGAGTAAATTTCGAGCGACGTCATGAAAGTCAATATCAACACTTACGCGTCCCGATATGTGAATTGGTTCAAATTTACATGAGCAATTGGAAATGAGTCATAAAGTATTTCTTGTGATTGTGGTGCAATTTGGCATAGTGAATTTTGAGAATATCCACATGAATACGGAAGTATGCTCCCATCGGTTGTCTGCACTACAGCGCCAACGCTGCGGGAGCTGCCTGGTCAGGCCACACTCCGAGATAACTCCTTCTAAAACTAGATCCAGCCCTTGGTGTGAATAAGACCACCAAGAGGTTTATCTTAGCTAAACATCGAAAATCCTAAAAACCCTATACCTTACCTACAAAATTTCAGCACAGGAACAACACAGTTTTCTACGGTCAGCATGTACGGGTAACTATGCCAATTCAATTTTTCATTGAGATTTGAAAATTTCTCCACATATTTTATCTAGGTAAAAAGATTTTAGAAAGATTTTTAACATATTTATTCCAGATTCATTTTGCAATTTGAATATTGAAATAACAGCTTTTTCAGTACTTCGTGTAACATTTCTAGTACTTTGACATGTGTACTTTGTCTTGCCAAAATAGGAGTTATGCACCTGTGACGTACACCAATTTGTATGGATCGTTCCATGGCTTGCTTGTTTTCAATTTGTTTTCAAAAAAATCATAACAGGCTTACCCTGGGTTATTTTTTTGTTTTTTTTTTGTTTTTGTTGTTGTTGGATTTTTTCAGTTGTAGGCATCACAAATTGTATATAAGGTTCATATCACAATTAGAAAGTGTCGAACACTGTCTTCTTTTCACTTTCTTTTCTCCCCGCATTTCACTCTATCTGAATAGTCACCATCGCTGCTGCAGCAAAAGTTTGTATACACGTCATTACAGATCTATCATAACCGACTGTTGTTTTTCTTCTCAACTTTAAACCATTGTTTTAGCCCGAAGAAGAAAGTACTCGCATTCTGAGACATTTAATCACGAAAAACAACCTCATGGGGAAGCTTGAGGAGTTTGGTATCACTGAGGAGAAATTAGATATCATCTGTCAACTAATATGCAGCCAAACAACCGAACGGAAAGGTGACAAGGTAGAAAGTCACTTTTTTTTTTAGATCATTACTTAGATGACGTCACTTAATGAATTCCTTCTTCAGAAATATTTCATTTACACACATTCAACTGGACGAAAAGGCATGAATGATAACAAATATAGCAACGACACATGAAATAACAAAGATAGCTTCATATGTGACCCTGCACCTCAAAACAAACAAAAAGTCGCCAGACATGAATTTTTAGTTAAGACCTATTCTGAAAGAGCAGACTTTAAGCTTTAAAATGATGTATAACTCAAATCAAATGGACTTTCCTAACCTATCTAAATATTGGAAAGAAAGCACAAACTCAGGAAAAGTGGGAACTGAGAAAAGAGGCTCGGAAGTACAGTGTCTATTCAAGCGCTTAATCTTTACCAAACCGTGCTGGCTGTGCGATGAATTGGACAAAAAACAGGAAGTAAACCCCCAGAGTAACAACAATGAAGGGATTATTAGATTAAACTGAAATTAAGCATGCCTCATTAACACATTCTGTCCATAATTAATGCCAACTTTCAAAGCAGTAGCACAATCCTTTCAAAAGTTATTAGAGTTGAAAGTGAAGAGTGTGGACAAGGTTTTTCAAAAATGAAAATGGATTCTAAAGACGCACCTAATCACACTATTCTATCAGAAATGCTCGAGATAAACTGCTAAAGAACACACTTTTCTGCCCGTTTTATTATCCCAAATTTTAGCATAATGTAAAAGAAGACCCGCTCTTTTAGAAAATATGAAAAAGTCAAGTTCGGCTAGGTTGACCCATTTCACTTATTTTCAGTCCTCACGCAAAATCAGTGTGTGCGACTTTATGTTCGTTTTGAGGTGCACTGTCACATATATTCCCTATAATGTTTCGGGCCTATTAAGTTGCCTATCTGTGTACTATAATTTTTCACGTGATGTAGCGCTTTCAGTTTTCTCTGGATCATTTGCAGTAGACAAGTAACTACTGATAATGTTACCTCAGCCGGTTGATAGTATGAAATATGTCGACTTTTATCCGGTCAATAACACATCACAGAAAAAATATTTGCCACCTTTTTCAGTATTAAATGAGTTTCTCTTTTTTATCCTTTCTTTCGGTTAGCTTCACACCTAGAGTATTACAGATTCCAATAATACCAAATATCAGAAGCAGCAATCAGTATTGTTGTTGTTGTTGTTTTTTTAATATTAGTTATACAATAAACTTCGGTAGTCTTTACGAAAAAATGATAAAGTGAGTGATATTTATCCCGAATACCGTATGGACTTTTTGAATGGAATGTCATATTTCAACAACAATGACTGTATATGTCTTCATAAGCAATTATACACTTATCCATATCTGATATTAGAATAACTATATTAAGTCACGGATTGCACTGAATATAATTTTCAGTTAATTCCTGCAGAGAAGTTCTACCTCAGACAGATAGTTAAGAACATCGTCAATGGAATAGATGTCGACACCTGGGACTGTGTTGCAAGAGACGCACATTTTCTTGGCATAGCATCAGCATTCGAAATCGAACGAATTCTCTCACATGTCAAAATTTGCGAGGTCAAGCGTGCCGGGGAGGACAAGGCACGGAAGGAACTGTGTTTCCGAGAAAAGGTAATGTTTCGTACTTCATGTTCGTACTTCAAATACGTTAAAATACAATCGTTATAAACGTTGACTTGTCGCAAATACTTTCAGAAATGCTTTCAGATCATTTCACATGTAATATTCAAACACAATAGTTTATAGGAATGAAAATGAGATTCTAATTTTCCTAACCATTTCCGGAAGCGACAAGAAACTGTACTGTTTGAAATTAGTTCACATATTATGGAGACGCAATAAAGAAATACTTTTTTGTTAAATATATTATCAGCTCTCCGTTAAATATCATGAACATTTAATATAATATATATATATATATATATAATGGTATTATTATCCGCGTGTTGGAATAAGAGCATGAAGACGATGAAGACAAACAAGTTGACATAATGCATTAGAATCCAACTTCATTTATTTGTAAAGAAAATTCTCGACCCTTTTGATCCGTGCAAGGGTCGAAAATTTGGTTTACAAATAAATGAAGTTTGATTCTAATGCATTATGTCAACTTGTTTGTCTTCATCGTCTTTATATATATGTATATATATATATATATATATATATATATATATATATATATAGTGTATGTAAGGTCAAAAAAGTATGTTTTATATAATTTAACAAAATGTTGAATTTTAAGACTTTAATGACACGAACAATACACCTAGAGAGAGAGAGAGAGAGAGAGGGGGGGGGGGGATGTGTCAAGCCCTGCCTCCTACAACTACATAGTCAAAGCTGGTTCCTTGGAGGAACAGGGGTGTTGCGACACGGATTGTCGCCCCTTCACGGATTGTCGCCCCCGAGGCGACAATCCGTGACGCTTGTGCAGTTCCCAGTTTTTGACCTCGAAGGCGACAATCCGTGATGACAAAGAATATGTTGCGACACGGATTGTCGCCCCGTCACGGATTGTCGCCCCGGGCTCGGGGTGGTTCCTCCTGTGTTAAGCTTTGGTGGGATGGGTATGACTGGTAAGTTATGCGTATGTGTGTGTGTGTGTGTGTGTGTGTGTCTGTGTGTGTGTGTGTGTATTGTGAGCTGCATGAGATGTGATGTGTATGATTTGTAGGTGCGTACAATAAGTGACTTGTGTATGGGTTTCCGTATTGTTGTGTGTGTGTGTGTGTGTGTGTGTGTTTGGAGTATAATAATACAATATGTAGAAACTGTGCATGTGTGGTGGTTGTATAGTGGTAGTGGTTTGTTTGTCTGTGTGTATGCGTGTGCCTGTATGCTTACGTGTGTATGCGGTATATAGTGGCTTATGTGTATATCAAAGGGTATGTGATGGTGCGTGTTTGTGGGCACAATGTTGTGCCTGCATGAGTATCTGAGGGGTTTGGTGTTCGTGGGCTACGTAGGCCCTACGTATGTGTGTTGTGTGTGAGCGTTCGTGTGTCTACTTAAGGCCTCAGTCACATAATAGTCCGGGAGCCAGCGGGGGTCAGCCTAGCTGAAAAGGTTACCAATTTTTATGTGTATAGCAATTTAGTACATATGCCCCTGAGTATGGAAATGCACGTCTGGCTGGTCATCGGTGGTGGGGTGGCGAGGAGGGCCACAAAAAGGACCCCCCAAAATTAGGCTAGCCTAGCTGGAAAAGTAACCCCATGGAAACAACTGGAACTTGTTCGTTACACTTACAGGATATATGAATGACCATTGCCAGACGTTTTAAGTGGTGGGGGGTAGCCGCCAGACGCTCTTAAAGGCCCAACTCCAGCTAGGCTAGCCTAGCTGAAAAAGTAACCTCATGAAAACCACTGGAACTTGTTCGTTACACTTACAGGATAAATGAATGACCATTGCCAGACGTTTTAAGTGGTGGGGGGTAGCCGCCAGACGCCCTTAAAGACCAAAATTTTTTTTCCAGCCAGGCTAGCCTAGCTGAAAAAGTAACCTCATGAAAACCACTGGAACTTGTTCGTTACACTTACAGGATAAATGAATGACCATTGCCAGACGTTTTAAGTGGTGGGGGGTAGCCGCCAGACGCCCTTAAAGACCAAACTTTTTAAGTAACATTGTGAAACCCACTGGAGCTTGTTCTTTACACTTACAGGATATGTGCATGACCGTTGCCAGACGTTTTAAATGGTGGTGGTGGTGGTGGGGGGGGGGGGGTAGCCGCCAGACGCCTTCAAAGACCCAATTTTACCAGCTAGACTAGCCTATATATAGCTGGAAAAATAACCTCCTGAAACCCACTGGAACTTGTTCTTGTGATACTCTCAAAGGATAATTGAATGATTGTTTCCAGACAATAGCCGCCAGACGCCCCAAAGACCAAACTCTTACCAGCTAGGCTAGCCTAGCTGAAAATTAGGAAAGTAACCCCATGAAACCCGATGGAACTTGTTCTTACACTTACAGAATAAATGCATGACCGTTGCCAGACGCTTTAAGTGGTGGGGCGTAGCCCCCAGACGCTCTCAAGGACCCAATTTTACCAGCTATAAGGTTCACATATTTCAGAAATGATAGCAGTGTAATTCCATAACAATACCGCTTGCTTGCGAGTTCACCTGTCTATAATCTATGCATGCCTTATTCTTTTGTTCTGCTTCCTTGAGCCCCAACTCATGCATTCTTATGGTGACTCTCCCATGTCATCATCCTTGTTCATTGCAATTTGTTCTATTTTTTGAAAATATTCTTATTCTTCATCCCAATTATCACAAATTATGAAACTCTGTCTTCAGTATAACTAATTCATAGTTGTACAAATGTAAAAATGTGAGAATCACCCGGATGTCTCCTTTAATGGGGGAGTTTCTTGAGCGCACAGGGAAACATGTTTTGAAATATCAATAGGGCAAGTGTTGAGACGAAATACTGTAGAAATATGAGAATATACAGTGCTGTGGCTTTGGTAGAAGAAATAGGTTATCTGTATTTGTCCTCAGTGATAACCAAAAAACTTATTTGGAAAGAATAATAGACATAAAAAAAGAATTGCCCAATCAAACATGTCGGAATTTTTCTCAAACACCAGTGTTCTCATTTTCTTTGCAGTGTAAAAAAAACAAAAACAACAACAACAACAACAAAAAAAAAAACAGGGCCGGGTACAGTATCCGGATGGAAATTAGTGGGATGGGCGTAAACCCGCGGGTATTATAACATACTGACGTGAAAAAAAAAGACCAAAAACGACTTTCTTTCTGTGCCCTGATGGGGAGAAATATTCATCAATTGCATTTTGGAAATGTTGAAAATCACAACTTTTGATGAAATTGTGTCCTACACTATCTCTTCTTATATGAAGGTGTTTTTTTTTATAATTAAGTTTCTTTCCTCTATGACCATGATAAAACAAACCCTGATGATTAAAACAAAAGACAATCAAAACTTGGCAAGTTAACTCTTTGGACATTAGCAAAAGGGAATACATTAACAGTTTTTGCAAACACTTTATACAATTGTCTAATACTCCATCAAGCTCATAAAAAATACAATTCTGCTGCAACAAGAAATCCATTCAGTAAGACTCGTCCTCGGTGTACATAGCTTAAAATGCCAACTTTTAAAAAATAATGCCCCAGCTCTTAAATTTACTTTAAAAAGGGGAAGTAAATCTCAACACCTTTGGCCTATGACTTTTTAGGTACCGTATCACCTTACGGTTGAGGAGATGGGTAAAGAAAAATTATTAACGAAATAAAACTTATAGGAACATGCTTCACATGACCTCTTAAAAAAGAAACGAAATCTGAAAACTGTTCAAGAGTGTTTTTGAACATAGTACATTGCAAAAACAGAAAAAAATCAGTGTTTTTAAGAAACATAACTCACAACAACAAGGAATTCCTGTCGTGTCTAGTATTGCACGTTTTTGGTTTGGAGGGTTTTGGATGCTAATATTTCAAGACAAGTTTATACTCCGGCTCTTCAGTGAACCTAAATGTAAAGTAATGATCAACCTCTCTTGCCAATAAACTCAACATTTGCTGTTCTTCAGTAAAGCATATGACAGAAACATATGAGAAACATGTCTAAAATTCATATGAATAAGCTCACAGCAACAACAAAAATATCATGTTATCTATAAACTAATACTGCATGTACTTAGTTTCGAGGGATTAAGATGCAAAATGTTATGACAAAAGCCCCTACGTGGCTACCAGCAATTAAACATCCTTCAACTTCTTTAGCAAATGAGCTCATGTGTATCATCTTCTTGTTGAGAAGACGAAGATGAGTAATGATATAATAACCAAACTATCAACTTTCCTTAACATGTTTTACATGAAATCATTATTGCCTTCTCGTAACGAGATTGAAAAAAAAAAAACCAGAACATCTGAAATTGTTCAAAATCGCTTCTTGATATCGATGAAAGCAAAGGAAACTTAGTGTTTGTAACCACTATGACACGTGTCTACAGATCTGTCATGCTCATAAGAAACGTAACTCACAGGAATATAATTTTATACAGTAAGTACTTGGTTTGGACGACATTTAGATGCCAACTTTTCAAGAATAATACACCAGCACTGATATTAACTGATGAAAAAAAAGGAATGTTCAACATCTTTATCCAATTAGCTCATAGGTAATTCCTTGTAGTTGAAAAAACACGAGTACACATAAAAATATAGACTTCCCGTAACATGTATCACAGGTCATGATCTCCACATTTGCTCCTCTTAACTTAAAAGAAATATATATTTCAATTTGTTTTAAATGACCTTTAAACAATATGAAGAAAAACATTTTGTGTCTGCAAAGGCTTGACACGTGTCTAATACTGGGTCACGCTCATATTAAACGTAGCTCACAGGAACAAGGAATTCACGTGTGTATAAGATGATACAGGGGCTGTACTGCAGAGAGGGTGCAAAGTTGAACCCTTTATTGAGGGTGCGAAAATGTTCCCTTGGGTACATCTTTCCACCCACACTAAGTGGTGCTAGATTGCACCTCTTCTTGAGGGTGCATCTTTCCACCCACACTAAGTGGTGCTAAGTTACACCTTTCTTGAGGGTGCGATCTTGCACCCTTTACCTTTCGGCGCACCTTTGCACCCCGTGTAGCCTTTACATCTTGGTGCAACTTTACATCCTTTCGTGAGGGTGCAAAGAAACACCCAAAGTTCCAAGATTGTGCCTTGTTTTGAGGGTGCAATCTTGGAACTTTGGGTGCTACTTTGTACCCGCAAGAAAGGGTGGAAGTTACACCCTCGGGAGCAACTTTGCCCCCTTGAAAAAGGCGCAACCTCGTACCTTTAGGTGCAACTTTATGCCCGAAGGATGCAAGAATGTACCCTCTCTTGAGGGTGCAATCGTGTGCCTTATTGGCATGATGTTGCACCTATGTGGTGCTTATTTGCTCCATGACTGCTGCAAAATTGCTCCTTTAAAGGAGCAAGTCAGTGTCACTGCCTGCTCCTTTATAGGGGCAATATTGCCCATCATCTCAAGGTGCAACTTAGCATCACATAATCGGGTACAATTAGTTCCTTAACTGCTCTAAACCTTGAATAGTGCGAACTGATGTAAGCCTATTTGCTCAGTATATAACTTATGTTGTTGTTGCACTCTGCAAAGTAAATAGGATTAGTGTAACTTGGATCTTGTGAATCATGAAATGTGTTTGCGTGTGGAATTTGTGAGTTGTGAAAATGTTAATGTAAAAGTTAACTTAGTTGTGTTTGAATGATATACTGAAACCAAAAATTTACCCAATTACCTTTTCAATAAGGTGAGTACTATCTATATCTATCAAAAAGTTACTCAGTAACCTTCTCGGCAAGAGTATACATCTGCATGAAGGAAGAGGTGAAAATATGATATGCAGTTGTCTGGATACGTTTTATTCAAAACTTTCTTGAATGCGTACTTATTCACATAATCTATAAGAATAACATATGCTTCTTACCAGTACTCAAAGCCTCTAAAACAAGAGCATGCTTCTTACACTTCTAAAGTATACACCATAAAAAACAAAATGTAAGAGGATTTAAGAAGCTTTTTGTATGCATTCAAACGAATCCATATTTCTATCTAAAATCTAAAACGTGTCTTGTAAAAGGGGAATTCGTTTTATAATGACGATGCCAATTGTCTTAAAGTCCTTATCACGACATGTCTTGGAGTTCACGCTTATTGAAAACATGAGATTCTCGGCACGTAGATTACAACTATGGTTTAAAGAGTTAACTGAGATACGCATACCGTATACGGGCATTTCGATGAAAACATTTAAATACAAGGTACTGTAAATAATATGAAAATCAAACTTGATACCAGCCCTTATCGGCAACCAATACAGACTATGGAGGACTGCAGTTATAATTGTGTTCAGATATTGTTTTGGGTGATACACGCATGCATGCCGACTGATTTGGGATCAATTCGAGTCCCTCGAGCTGAGATTCCGGAACTGCAATGAGCAAACCATCATTATGCATAACAAAGTGACTGAGAATAATGCATGCACCAGTTTCTGTTTCGTTGTTCTATACACAGAAAGTTGTTTCGTTTTCCAATCCTGTGCAGGCACACAGAGATTTACAGAATTCAATCATCTTTGGCTGTAACGCCATGGTCGCGTGCAAAATGAATGCAGCTTATCTAACGTAACCTGTAGTTACTGAATAGGCCTGGGGACTACTGTATATTCAATTTATACATTATTAATCGGATGATAGAACCTGTCAAAGAGTATAAATTCCGGATATCATATACCATTCGGCCGTGATTTGGCAAAACAACGTATCTGAAATTTTGTGGTTTTTCAGGTTTTTGGCTTATTAGATACATTAAGCCATTTTCTAACATCTGTCAAAATTTCAGCTCTCAAAGTGATATTAATTTTTAGAAAAATGCATTTAAATTTCAGCGATTTTTCAAAATAAGTCCAAATAATTTGGCAGAACAACGTAAGTTACTTACGTTGTTCTGCCAAAACAGTTTCTGTCCCAGATCTCATTTGAGCTTCCGATTGTTCTGGCAGAATAACGCATCTTCGTTGTGTGACATGGCAAAACAACGTAACTGCAGCCATGCATGCAGCTGCGTGTCATGTCTGCTGCACTGCACGACTCTGTGTGAAACGCACGGTCTACGTGGCTAGCTGCTGCTAGGCTCTGCGCGCGATCCATTTCAGTCGCATACCTCACGGACGGGCGGCCCGGGCGGCTAGCTAGCTGCATGTTATATTGCAAGCAGTTTACGTATAATGAGGGATTCGACTGGTCATGGTACTGTACTGGCAGGCAACACACAACGCTTTGCTGCAGTAGTGTGAACCATGAAGTAATGCCATCGTTCTGTTTTGCAGTGGAATGGATATCCTCCTGACCAGTGTACCACAAAGAAAATCAGCGCGGTAACGCCGGTAAGTCAGGTCCAAGTTTGATGTTATCTATTAAACTATACACAGCCCAGTCGCTGTAATGTAGCCGAAGGTAATTCGCACAGCGCATTAACAGCGACCGTAAAACAGCGTCTGGTCGGGCTAGATCTAGTCCAACCATATCCAGACGCCGTGCGAAGTACGGCGATTGGGCTGTTAGAACCTAACGCAGTCAAGTTTCATCGAGGTACCATGGCAATTGACATAAGTGCGCTTCGCCAGTATAGGGTCCAGTACTTTCAGTATAATAAATTTCACTAAGATTTAAGAAAACGTTGATTTAAAAAAAAAAAGAGAGAATCAGAAACTCAGCAAGCTAAGAAAATAAAGAGCAGGCTAAGTAAGAGCTATGAGTATGACAGCATCGCCTTTGGATGGGCTTGGCAAAACGTAGCCCATAAGCCCATAACGTTTAGTAGACCTATAGGCCTACTAAGTAGGCTAGTGTAGTAGTGGTTGATTGGCGTGGTATACGATGGTGTGGTTTTGGTTGTTGTTCTACTAATTAAACTTCTACTACCGGTACCACTTGTGGTCTCGTAGATCAACACTGACTGTTAGTGTTATGAGAGATTTATCTAAAGTTGCGCAAATAATGTAACGGTTAAGTGTACCCGAATATATGTATACTGTTGTTATGATCATTGACATCATTGGACTTGATGTCTTCTACCTAAAAAATCAGTTTTCGTCTAAATATCTAAAAGATAGGTAACAGCTTTATACACTGTAGTAGACAGTAGACTGGACTACAAACAAATGACAGTAAAGCTTGATAGTGATGAATTCCATTTAGCCTTCATTGGCAAGGTAAACTAATGGCAGACGATATGTTGCAATAATGACGTTCACATCATTACATTAGTTTGGCAGAAAAGTAAGGACAAAAAATAATGTTTAGTCGTCAACTTTGGTTCAACAAAAGTATCTTTGTATCTTAGATCTTGTTTGTTATTTCTTGAAAGGATTTAGAACGTGATTGTGGTGTTTTCAAACATACAGGAATTTTACCCGTTTAAAATTAGTCTCATAGTCATAGTCAAATTTAATGGTACTGTGTACCTGCTAACTGTGGAGGCCTGATTTCTTTTTTTCTTTTTTTTTTGTGCAATTTTAGTTATCTGTAGATATTCTTTAAAACCATAATTTCAAGTTTTGGTTGATTTAATTTTTCATGTTGATATAATATAATGCATTGTAGACATGGTAGATCCTATAGATGCTCTACGTTCCAACCCCCCCCCCCCCTAAAAATGTTGAGGGCAAAAGCCCATGGAATTCAGATATTTATTCTTAAGTAAGGTGGTTTTAAATAATATGGAAAATTCAAATATTCAGACCCAGGCGTCTGCTTTTGATAATGTTAACATTCGTGTTGAAATACATATTTGCTTGTCTCTCTTTTCAGTGTCCACAACAACCGCCAGCCTGGACCAGCACAGAAAAGAATGCAGTGTATCAAGTACAATAAAAGGTACAAGCTGAATAATCACTTATTAATTCATACAACAACAACAAAAAAAAGAAAAGACAAAGAAGGAGAAGAAATGAATCTCACCTTTGTTACCATCACTTGCCACACAAGCCGGCATTTGTAAGACTTATAAAAAAAAAAGCCAGAATCCATGATGATGACTCTATGATAATTGGAGAGTACCACATTTCACAGTTTATTCCTTAACGATCAAAGAAAGAAAAGAAAAAATATATAATAAAAACTGGTGAAATAGTCACCATTCTCTCTCAAAAACAAACACACAGCCTTTAACATCCTCAAGGGGTATTGTATGATGTCTAATAATAAATGGTCTGAGTGTATTTGAATATTTATTCATTCTCATTTTCCTTGATTTTTTTTTTTTTGGGGGGGGGGTTCTCTGAGAGAGGATTTGTTACACATAACCATGTGTAATGGAAAATTTAATATAACTCAAGCAGAGTTGATTTACTAGCTGTTCTGTATGGAAGTAACAGAGTGTCTTATTTTGTGTTAATTATTCTCTCTTGTTTCTTTTTCATTTTCCTGCAGTGGTCTGCCGAGCACTTTGAAAGCAGAGGAAAGAGCAACTACAAATTTCAGAACAGCATGCTAGTGTCAGCGACAAGTTAAAAGATCTTAAGTGGGAAACTTTGGAACAAAGTCGCCAGGACCAACGACTCATCACATTTCACAAGCTGTTCACGGGGGAAATAGACATCAATCCGGAAAACTACATTAGACCTAAAGTTAGCAGATCAAGACGCTCGCATACAAAGCAGTTCAAGATAAACCATTACACATCCAAGCCACGCCAACAGTCGTTCTTCCCGGAAGTAATCTCCGCCTGGAACAGGCTATCCCAGACTGCCGTTGATTCCACATCAAACCAAAACTTCAAAAATCACATTAGAACCGCCGACTGCCCTAACTCAATAAATAGACCAAACCAATAACCACCGTCCAGCTCTTGTCAACCTCCAGTTATATTCCGTAGAGGAAGACCCTAGTATTCCGGAGGTCTATTTCTACAAGGTAAAAGGTACAAGGTACAAGCTGTGCACGCCAGCCAGAATGTCATGAAAGATGTAGTGGATTGTACAGTAGATCAGTCAACTCTAGAAGAAAAAAATAAAAACACTCGGATTGTTTATACAGTCTGTATAGGATCAGGTAAATCTTTCACAGTTAAATTAATAACTCGTAAAACTCAACTGTGAAGTGTGAAAGACTATTCTCACGTTATGAAGGCACAAGAAATATTGTTTTAAGATATTGATATGAAACTAAAGATCTCTGTTTTGATTTAAAAAAAAATATGATGAGGGCTTATTGCCCTTTGAAATGATGACTATCAACTTTAGGTAAAACTATCACTTGTTCATATGAAATATTGTTGTAAATGCTTGCCCTCAAAATCAACATCATGTCGATTGGATCATGTCAACATATTGCAGAAGACCAGGGAAACAGTAACATTATTTCGGGCATAATTTTGATATATTTTGCGCCTAATCCCTCCGGGAACTCTCAGACAATGCAGATGTATTGCAGCACAGCAAATCGCTTGTACGATGGGACATTTACGCAAGTGTGTTTTAAGATGAATTCTGTTGCAATGTTTCTCTTCTTTTCAATGCCTAATAATTGTTCTTTACCCAAGTATTTACTTCTTACTACACAGAACTTCAACAACAGTAAGGATTAAAAATTTTATGTGCGCTATTTATAACTTGTAATTTGTAGATCGATGTTCTTATCTTCCAAGGTAAGACTGGGTGCAAAGGTCTGATATGGTAATAATATAAATAATCTCCAGAAAAAAAAAAACAATCATGTTCTGTTCTATTGAAATTGAAAATGTGGTTCCCAGTGTTTTGTTCAACTGTGATACTCATGTATTAAGCCCCTTTACTAAGGAATCAACTAGACATTTTTGTTATGATTATTTACCATCATGATAATGTTTACTTACCGTTGATTTGCTTTCATTGTGATTAAAGCATAATGACATATCAAACTCTGTCTTAAATTGCAAGAGCAAATCGTAGATATCTATTTCATATTCTTAAGACTTGAAAATAAGCGAATGATTTCTGTAAATGCTGTTGTCTTGAGAAACACATGTACACATTTTTTTTCTTATAAATATTCAGCAGATGTAAATCAGTGTCTGCGTCTACATTTCTGTCATGTCTTTCTAAAAGTTAGTCTACTGAGAGAATGTTTGCACCTCTGACAAGTCTGTGTTTTGTGGTTTTTTTTTGTACTTTTTGTTTGTGTGTGTGTGTGTGAGTGTGTGGTCAAGGTACACCTTACAAAACATTACAACCTGGATCCATAATCACCTGATATATCATTTTTATTATTGTTGCTGTTCAAAGACTTGAGGCATATTATTGTTAGAGGTGTTGACCTTACATATACAATTCATGCAATCAACCAAATGTTAAGAACTTTAACAAAATAACAAAGTATGCAATATTATTCTTTCTCTTCGAATTCTTTCAACTCAATGAAAATCTTTGAAATAAGCCAAATGAAAAATACAAATTGAAATAGGGGTCCCAATATTACAACACTTATAATTCTAAGTGCGTGTTTGTGTCTGTGAAACGAGGTGTATTATTGATGCCCAGACAATTTTTAATACCCATTTTATGTTTTTCTTTATATATCATGCCAATTTCCATACAGTCGTATATTTTTGTTGCCACTCGTGCATTGTCATACCAAAGGTTATTTTATTTCAAATTCATCTCATTTGCATGCCAGAAAAAAAGGTAATGAAATCCATTTCACATATACTTTACCCAAACTGGCATTTTAGTCTTCAATGTTAATCCAAATCTATGTATTTGTAACAACGAATGAAAACTCGTACATCAAGGGATTAAAAAAATCAAACAATTAATGATAACAAAAAAGAATGGACATATCAATAACTATTTATATTGTATATGCAAATGAAGTTAAACCAAAATTTACTGTAATTGGCAGATAACACATAAGTACATTCAGTACGTACTCGATAACTTTTCAGAAAGAAAAATATTTGAAAATGTTCAAGGACATCAATATAGTTTTGCAAGCGACTGTATTCTAATTACTAGTAGTTTTAATTACCTAAGTTACATTACATAGCCCCGGGACCCTCCTGCTCACTTCGTGACCGGGCTGATCGCTGTAACATTACATGTATAATAGACTGTAAGTGTCTTATTCTAAAAAGTTAGAAAAGGCCTAACTTTAGATTTATCATCTAGAGTGTGTTAGTCTGTATGGTTGAGTCCTATATATAGTTTCGGGAAAATAGTGATTGTCAGCCTCCTAATAGTGGAAGTATTTTTATCTGAAATTTATCTCAAAATGTGTTCAATCTATCTAGACTCTAAAACCTGGCAAAACAACTTGCGTTGTTTTGCCTAATCACGCACGTGATCCGAAGTTTGGGTGTTTTGGCAAAACAACGTATCTACGCTGCACGCTGAAGATACGTTGTTCTGCCATGCTACTGCCGTGGTGCGCAGAACAACTTGCGTTGTTTTGCCTAATCACGCACGTGATCCGAAGTTCGGGTGTTTTGGCAAAACAACGTATCTACAAAAATTCTTTGATATTTTGAACAAAAAATCTCTTTTTGACTTAAATTTTAACTAGATACTAGAAGAATTATATAAGGCATATTTTTAAAGAAGTATCTTGGAAAATTATTCGACTGGAGAGAAATGGGAACAATTCTAGTACTTTGCAGCTTCAAAATCTAAAATCGCGAATATCTCGGAAGTACCAAAATGCAGATACGTTGTTTTGCCAAATCACGGCCGCATTGTCAAATTCACTTTCTGTTCTATACATAGTATCAATGGAATGTTATGAACCACTTCAGCATTACCAATCATTATCATAATTATTTCCCTGAAACGGCTGCATTTGTATGAGCGGGAAGAGTTTGGCATCATACAGTCAGACCATTATGTTATGTTACTCCCGCACGCACTGCGCACGGGGCTGCTTCGTGCGGCTGCGTGCAGGTTCGTGCGATCTCGCACGGGAGCGTATGGCTCCGTGCGCCCCTGTACGCGCCCGTGCGTAGTCGTGCACCTCCGTGCGGATCTGCACGCCCCCGTGCAGATCCGCACGCCTGCGTGCGGATCCATACTCCCTCGCACGCTGTCGCACGGACCCGTGCGGGTCTGGCGCACGGGCCCGTGCGGGTCGGGCGCACGGACCAGTGCGGCTTTGGGGTGCGATTTCGCACGGCCCCGTGCCGCCAGTGCTTGGTTCCCGCATGATCCCATCTCACCTCCCTGGTTCCCGCAGTGCTTACACGGTACGTGTGTATCAGGTGTATACCGCGTGCGGGTCCATGCGCCATTCCCCGGCCGACAGTTTCAGCGCAAGCGTGAAATCAGACGATTCCCGACAATACAAGGCTTGTTACTTCGCCAAGGAGCTTCAAACCCTTGCTTGCGCATTGCCAGTCAGTCGGCAAGCCGAAAAACCCCGTCTAGAATATCCAAGTTCTCGCACGGGTGACATCGAGTTGACCCCGCAGATCATGATCACTGAATTACGTTTTCACATGATTTTTTTTTTTTTTTTTGACAGGTTAAGGCTAAAACCTGAATGCAATATTGTTTAAATTTTCCAAGAGTGACATGAAAGGTCATCGACTTCGTGCATGGCTAATTCATTACCGATGTCCCGGAAATAATGGGTTCACATACTCGTCTAAAATTCCCCTAAGAGTCTTCTTTTTCATTGTAGGGCACTAACGAACGCATACCATGTAAAAGGAAAATTATTATCCAGCTATAAGATGATAACTAAGGTGTAACGTGATGATTAGATGGGTCAGCTGAAATCATAAGGATATCATTCCTTTACTCGGCACGAAATCGCGAAAATATTGTACTGTCCCACGTATAGAAATTGACGTGTTCCATGGATGCCCTTTGTGTGTTATGAGCGACCCCAGCGTAACTGACATGGTCAATTATAAGCGTCTACTAGCTGTGGTATACTGTGCTTGTGTCTGTCGGTGGGCATTATGTACAAGTAGCCTATTGCCTCTTGCTTGGCCTCTCTCTCTCTCTCTCTCTCTTCTCTCTCTCTCTCTCTCAACAAGTCATGGATTCACTTTACCCATCATGCCTAATCGAACTACGACATGATTGAGGTAACCGCGCCTTTTTATTCTCATAGTCAAAATCAAACTAATTCTTTACATAATTAAAAAAAAAAAATCTTCATGTAATTTCTCAAAATACTCAAAAGATGGCCTCAGTCAAAACTTTTTACTAAGATTGAATACGGCAATCTTTACGGCCTAAACATGTATTTTAGAGCTATTAGTTCACCCTGTGACGATGACTTCGATTGCGTTTTGAACTTGTACCGAACTACTTTCAACACAACTATTACCTTTATAGTTCGATTGATGAATTAGTCTTTTGAATTCATAGCCGACATTCGTAATCGTAAGCATACAGTAACAAAATACTGTCAATAACAGTTGGAAAATGCAAATGCTATAATAATAGCGCGAAATACACGAGTAACGATCATCTTCATACATTCTAGTTCCCAAGTGATGTCGCTTCGAAAATGACACATGGTTTGACTACTGCTTCAAGCAAAGAAAAGGAAAAGGAATGGGATATACTTCTAATGATAATATCACGCCGTACAAGGCATTCCACTGTATTCGGTAATGTTCGGTTTTTGTGCGCTTTACATACGGAACATAAAAGGCAGATTGATGCTATTAAATCCTAACACAACACATTCAAATGATTTTTTTTTTAATAGACCGTGTACAATGTAATGTTTTAGTATTCGGTTTGAAACTTAAAATTTGCGAGTCCTTTATAAAGTTATATGGGTTATTACATTATCAAGCAAAAATTACAGTACTTTAAGGGATTTGCTCAGAAGATTAACAATGCTATCTTTGGCAATAGTTTGCAACAGAGACAATCCGCGTCAATAGATATACAATGTAATTCTGTTTTCATAAATAGAAAGGAAAACGTAAATAAGTCAACTTTATAACTTCAATTAGCTTTCTCACCAACTGAACTTGATTTGATCTGCCGTGCATGATATCGCTGTGTGTTCGTTTAATTCTATGATATTGTTTAATTTGATATTGTTTAATTGGCACGCGTGGTTTTTTTTTTTTATGCAGAATATTTCAGGTAAGTAGAATTCATTGAAGCTAATAATGTTTGTACATAATATCACGTGTTCGTTGTTTTGTATTTTCATTTTTTATAATATATCACGTGTCCATTATCTGATTATGACTACGAAAATATGACAACTGTTTAAATGCGGAGTATGTACTGGAACACTAATGTCTCCCACCAGTATAGACAAACTAATTTCTAGTCGTCTATCCCCGCTTGAAATGGAAATGAAATTACACACACAAAAAAAAAGAAGAAAGAAAACGAAGTTCAATTTTCAGCAGATTTCAACCGTTTTGTTTAGTGCCTGATACATGTAATGGACAAAATTCTTTAGCGCATAAGCAATCACACAACTTTTGGGAATAAATGTATGTCTTAATGATTGTATCTTATGGAAGAAAACTCGTCTCCCCACCTGAATTTTAGCTTCTTCTTTTTCAAGCTTACGGGAAAGAAATAGTTGAACATCAATCGCAATCATAAAGAGAAGCCACATCCTTAAAAATAAACACAGGAGTACTGAGACGCACTACGAAATAAAAATTGGCCTTTTATCACTATTGACAACGTATGACAATGAAATGCTTCCTTTTGTTGGGGGGGGGGGTTATTGATTACTCTGAAGGTTCATAGATCACAAAATTTATATGGTTCGCTATTAGCGTAGGTTCGTTAAGAAAAAAAAAAATAAACAGATAAATGCGTTCCTTTTCCGGTGGTTCCTTTACCCGAAAGTAATCAAGCAATCACTTATTTCAGTATAAGATTTGTGAATACAAAACGAAACGAGGACGGCCTTTCAAGTATTAATTCCGAATATAATTGTAAATATGATTATCGGTCTATACTCAACTTCTCAAATGCAGAAAGATTACAACTGTAAATGTGGTGTTCTGTAAAAAAAAATAAATAAATAAATAAATAAAGATAGGTTTAAGCTACAAGTTAATGGTTCTTTATATGCTATGGTATCACAAAAGTGACCGAGAATAAGAAGTACTATAATTTTAAATTAATATGATACAATCATAATTATAAAAAAACAACATGAAGCTGTCAGGCCTATACATCAACATTTGCTTCTGATACGTATAGTATAAATTATGTGCAGCTTTGGCAAGCGCGATAAAAGCGATAAATAATGTGGACGCAACGCCTGTAAGGGAAATGTGCCTAATATGGCGGGAAGTCAGAATGTTACGGCTGTATACAGCTGCAGCAGAGCAGGCACGAAAGCAGTCGCTGATGCTCTGCAACATTACGACCATGTGCATTATTAGAGGGTTTTTAGTACACACAAAGAACACGGTCTGAAAAGACGACTATCGTTAATTAACTTCATTAACGTTCTCTGCTGATGCTGTCTTTTGAATCCCCGCCTACAATGGGTTCTCAGGTTCTATTCACTCTAGTAGTCCATGGGCCAGGCCAGATATTGGTACCATCTGAGGTGGCAATACCTTTTTGGTGTCATTTTTTTTTTGTCGCGCATAGATATGCCTATCAAGCTATGATAGCATTTCCAAATGAGTAGCTTAGTCAAAGTAAATGAATTTTAGACCAATTTGGTCTCGTTGTTATATCCCTCTACTTCTGAATCGAGACCAACCGCTATACAAAGAAGAGCGCTGTCTTCTGTATGTTCACATGTGTTCTGTTGTAAACGCGGTGCGCTTAGACTTTATTCAAGGCAGCGAAGGGAATATCCAAGGGTTATGATGTCCACGGCGCTTAGTCTAATATTCAAGACGGCGAAGGGAATATCCAAAGCTTATAATGCAGTGTATATTCCTTTATCTAAAAACAACAACAACAACAACAAAGCAATTTCTCGTGAATTTTAGCGTATTTTTCAATTATTTATCATTTTCCGCTGAAAACCCTACGGTGAAAACGCTAATACCATGCCAAAGTCGCTTTATTTCCATTCAACAATGAAAGATTATGCAAAAACAATGTACCGGTACACTACAATACATTATAGTTAATAATGTTGTAAATGAACAGTGATTTTTGTTTATAACTGGTGTATGTGTTGAGAGGGTGGTATAAAAACAGTATAGATAATCCCTTTTATTAGGAACTTTATGATAACGGTACATTGTTCTAGATAAAGACTAAGCGCACCGCGTGACAGCTGTGGACATCATAACCCTTTAGATATTCCCTTTGCTGCCTTGAATAAAGACTAAGCGCACCGCGTTTACAACAGAACACCTGTGGACATACAGAAGGCAGTGCTCTTCTTTGTATAGCGTTAGTTTCGATTCAGAAGTATAGGGATTTAAAAACGAGACCAAATTGGTTAAAAATTCATTTATTATGACTAAGCTGCTCAATTGGAAATGCTATCATAAAGCGTATCTATGTCCGACAAACAAAATGACACCAAAAAGGTTTTGCCACCTCGAGTGGTACTAACAACCCATTTTTCGGCTCTTGGCCCATGGACTATAGGTATTGGTACTTGCTAAACGCATCTCCTTTAGTTTCCATTGACAACAACATGGGAGGGAGAATGGAAGCGATCAAGGCCCTAGCTAAGAGACGCTTGTTGTAATACGCATTGCGTGCCTTTCTTTCTACTGTTTCCTATTGTTTGTGAGTTAAAAACTTGCGGCAAATAAGTCACCGCAGCCGACACACAACGCTTACCGACTCATTCATGCGGCGGCAGCGGCACGGACACAAACGCACTTCAGTTTACATTCGGGCTGCCGTATTGGTTAGAAT
Organism: Diadema setosum; assembly: GCA_033980235.1. Classification (NCBI taxonomy): domain Eukaryota; kingdom Metazoa; phylum Echinodermata; class Echinoidea; order Diadematoida; family Diadematidae; genus Diadema; species Diadema setosum. The sequence continues at coordinate 538,001 of JAWLSL010000027.1, forward strand.
AGTTAATGATAGACCTGTCCTGCGATTGGGTCATTATCTTACACATCCAAGCTATCGCCGTATACGGTAGTGCGTGCGATTGAGCGTAAACGCCGTCGCTAAGCAGGAATGTTGTATTGTTTCGTCCCGTGAAAGAAACAGGTTGTTAGCTTGAACATAGGCCGAACTTGTTATTATTAATATTGGCCTTTTAAATAGTTCAATTTCATATCGAAATTCCGAGCTAAAACGGTGCAGTATTGATGGTAACGCGTAAACAAGGAAATGTGATGAAGTGCCGAAAACTGTAACTACGACCAGCAGCCTCATACGCATCTACGCTGCCCCATACGCATCTACGCTGTGCGTGTGGGGCTGCCGGTCGCAGTTACGAAAACTGGCACCCTAGCTGTATATACCACAACAGCGTAATTCAAATCATTTTGACTGAGTGAGGATGACAATAAATGTGTGTAATAAAAAATATATATAATATATATATATATATATATATATATATATATATATATATCATACATAATGTATATGGTTGGAAATAAAAGAAATATGGATATATAATGATAGAATTTAATCTTTTTTAAATGACTATTAATGATTGAACCATAGGGAAATATAAGTATTATATAGTCTGGCAAAAATAGTCAAAATTATAACTAATTGCCATTAAACCTAAAACAACAACAACAACAACAACCCATCATTCTTTCTTAATACGTTTGTGTCTCGAGTATACTCGGGCTGACGTTTTCCAGGCTGTGGACTAGACCCGCGTATACTCGGGCAGGGCGAGTGAAATGAAAACGCATTTTTAAACTTTGAATTTCACCAACAATTCGATGCCTATGTTAAAAATGAATTATATTTTCTGGGACTACATACATCAAAGTTGCCATCTGTGTACATTTTGTGATGATTGGTCATATATCATGTCTATAAACAAGCAAATAAATATCGGCAAACATGAGTGAAATTTTCACGACATTCAGACCTTTGCAACGGTTGGGAAACTGACCAATGACGAGCAACCATCCGCATGCTCTCGCGATCTCATTTGCATCGTTATGCAAATTGCCACACTCGAGTGAAAAACGTTCGTGCGGCGGTCAAGAGCATTGTATGCACGCACCTACCTTATTAGCACACATTTACATGATAAAGAATTGTGGCATACTACGTCGTATATATCAGTAATGTTACGGATTTTCTATGAAATCCATCTCAGCACGGCGACCTGCTTACCATACTGGCATGAAATGTTGGCCTTAAATGTTGGCCTTCTTCTGCTGCCGAGTCCTGGGATTTACCAAAACTCGGCAAATTGCATAAAGTCAAAAGTAAAATCTTTAGCGTGTCCCTGCATGTTGTGTTGATGTTTTTGTTTTTGTGTGTTATCATGACAGCAATGTTACTTATAGTTGTTTGAAGGGTTTTACCGTCATGAATAATATTCTGATTATGTTATAAAATCGTTAAGAAAAGACAACTTGGCCCGGAACAAACCTAGTACAGCAAGAGTCGTGACTACAAAACTAAATGCATGTATTATACAAGGTTTTAGGACACTTTGAATCATGCCCCCCCCCAAAAAAAAAACCAAACAAACAAACAAAACAAAACAAAACAAAACAAAACCAACAACTTAGTGAAATGTTGTACAATGTATGCCCTACTTCCATTAACCTATGATCTTTGACCTTTGAATACATGGCCCGCATTTTTTCAACGAATAGGCATTTGGATGCAACGTAGGTATTATATAAAAGAAAAAAATGTTTTAGGAAAATACATTTAACCACTTCAGAAATAATTATGGAACAAATAGCAAAATATTGACACGTACACTTCTTCCGTAATGACATGACAGAAAACTTTCCTCACCGAATCGTTCTGCCGTAATTCATGAGCAAGTCATGGATATATACTCAGTTCGATTAAAAGTATACATTGAGTCATTGCAAAAGCATCTAATGAAAATTATGCTTCAGAACTACATTATTGTCATTTCTTCTATAACACTAATAATATAGAGCTATTGGTCCGCCATATTGCCTAACAGGTCGTTGTCCTCCTACCACGTTTGTTTAGCAAAATAAGGCACAGAATTTAATTTTGCAATTGTTGCCAAAGACTCTAATCTTCTTTACCGCTATTCTCAGACATGTATGCTGGTGCCGTATGAATTAGAAACGGAAGCTTACAAATCACCATCTAACAAGGCAAAAGCGAAGTGATGTCTCGTCCACGTATCGACTTTGTGATTACAGAGATTTTCAAACGGCATAGGCCTAGTTCATTGACTTTTTGACTGTTGACGTAGTCGGACTTCACCAATATTAACACTTGACAGCAATCATTAGATGATCTGAGGAGTGAATTTGGTGGTCATATAGCTCAAAGGTGTGGAAAGTTATTGAAAGAACACCAGAATATTATGTCGACAGTATTTATCAGGTGAGATACAAACATAGAACAAGTTCCAGTGGGTTTCAGGAGGTTACTTTTCCAGCCAGGGCTATAGTCTATCTGGTAAAATTGGGTCTTTGAGGGCATCTGGCGGCTACCCCCCCCCCCCACTTCTTAAAACGTCTGGCAATGGCCATGCATATATCCTTTAAGTGTAAATAACAAGTTCCATTGGGTTTCATTAGGTTATATTTTCAGCTAGGCTAGCCTAGCTGGAAAAAGTTGGGTCTTTAAGGGCGTCTGGCGGCTACCCCCCACTACTTAAAACGTCTGGCAATGGTCATGCATATATCCTGTAAGTGTAACGAACAAGTTCCAGTGGGTTTCATTAGGTTACTTTTTCAGCTAGGTTAGCCTAGCTGGAAAAATTTGGGTCTTTAAGGGCGTCTGGCGGCTACCCCCCACCACTTAAAACGTCTGGCAATGGTCATTCATTTATCCTGTAGGTGTAACGAACAAGTTCCAGTGGTTTTCATGAGGTTACTTTTTCAGCTAGGCTAGCCTAGCTGGAGTTGGGCTTTTAAGAGCGTCTGGCGGCTACCCCCCACCACTTAAAACGTCTGGCAATGGTCATTCATATATCCTGTAAGTGTAACGAACAAGTTCCAGTTGTTTTCATGGGGTTACTTTTCCAGCTAGGCTAGCCTAATTTTGAGGGGTCCTTTTTTTGGCCCTCCTGGCCACACCCACCACCGATGACCAGCCAGACGTGCAGTTCCATACTTAGGGGCATATGTACTAAATTGCTATATACATAAAAATTGGTAACCTTTTCAGCTAGGCTGACCCCCGCTGGCTCCCGGACTATAATGCTCTGCGTCCGGCGTTACGCCCAAATAAGTCTTTTTTTTTTTTTTTTCTGCGGACACCCGGGGATCTCTTGCTGTCACTAGAGCATTTTTACAAAACATACGTGAAAAAATATGCGGGGCGATACGGAGAGATAGATAACTCGATTATAGACCAACCCAACTAATGATTTCTTCACGAGAAAGTTTTCACATGCAGGGCCCTACCAAACCTACATTCCTTGAATATATTGGTTTGGATCATGTAGCACCTTCTTACTTACAAGGGCATATACATAAAAAAGCACAAATGTGACCGTGCACCTCAAAACGAACATAAAGTCGCACACACTGATTTTGCGTGAGGACTGAAAATAAGTGAAATGGGTCAACCTAGCCGAACTTGACTTTTTCATATTTTCTGAAAGAGCGGGTCTTATTTTACATTATGCTAGCATTTGGTATCATAAAACGGGCAGAAAAGTGTGTTTTTTAGCAGTTTATCTCGAACATTTTTGGTAGAATAGTGTGATTAGACGTGTCTTTAGAATCCCTTTTTCATTTCTGAAAAACCTTGTCCACACTCTTTGCTTTCAACTCTAATAACTTTTGAAAAAATAGTGCTACTGCTTTGAAAGTTGGCATTAATTATAGACAGAATGTGTTAATGAGGCATGCTTAATTTCAGTATAATCTCATAATCCCTTCATTGTTGTTACTCTGGTGGTTTACTTCCTGTTTTTTGTCCCATTCATCGCACAGCCAGCATGGTTTGGTAAAGACTAAGCGCTTGAATAGACACTGTACTTCAGAGCCTCTTTTCTCAGTTCACACTTTTCCTGAGTTTGTGCTTTCTTTCCAATATTTAGATAGGTTAGGAGAGTCCATTTGATTTGAGTTATACATCATTTTAAAGCTTAAAGTCTGCTCTTTCAGAATATGGTCCTAACTAAAAATTCATGTCTGGCGACTTTGTGTTTGTTTTGAGGTGCAGGGTCACAAATACATTACACAAATCTAGAATGAAATCAATCATAAAAAACCCGACCACCACCCCCTCTCCAACCGAAACAAACCTAGGGCCTACATCTATCCTAAATATTAAATCCTACCAACATCTGTCATGCCATTTATAACTATCCTTCTTCAAATCCAATCCCCAACCCACCAACCCCTGATTAAACAAAACCTAAATCATCCTACACCCACATTCACCAACCCAAATACATACATATACACACACACAGACACACACACACACACGAAGGTTCGCTATTCCGAAGTTTCGTTTTTTTTTTCCATTTATCCGAAACACACAATTCCCTATACCTAGAGGTTCGTTGATCCAAAAATGAAATTCGGAATAACGAACCTTCGGAATAAAGAGCCTTCGGACGAATGAGCCTTCAGAATAACAAACGTTTGAAATAACGAAATGTAACCCCCTTCCCACATACACACGCACACCCGAACCGATACCACATTCCTTCCTGATGAAACGACTTCCCAATGTTGATAAATAAGACATAATGGACCGTATGCAGAAAAGCAGCATCCGCCCGCACGCAAGCTCCACTCCGAATTCATATACAAATCCGTCAAACAAACTCATCAAATTCAAAGCTGCTGATAAAATCAATATCAACGTTTATGCCAGCAACAGCTTACTAGGTGTCCCTCCCCACGCGCAGCTAAAAAAAACACATACGCAAAAAAACTGACATAATAAACACATTCTTCCATCATACACACACAAACACACACATACACACATACACACACACACACACGCACACACGCACAAACGGACACTAATTTATCATGTGCACGCGCACATTCACACTTCCTTGAAACCTTTCCATTACTTTCTACAAGGCATGTTTGCATGGATGTAGCCATGTAAGTTATGTGTTAGTATTTCAATGATTATGTCCAGTACGATATTACCCAGCAAAATGTGATTCCGGGCGACAATCCGTGCCGCCAACGCCCGTCACGGATTGTCGCCCCGAGCAGGAGGCGACAATCGGTGTAGGGGCGACAATCCGTGTCCCAACAAGGGGTGTGCTTTAGACACAGTCTGTTGGTGACTAGTCCTCCAAGCTAGTTATTTATTTTTTTTTTAAAGGTGCATAGTCCCGGTAGTGTAGAGGGCGCTGTTGATTATACTGCCAATCACCGTTAGCATTGATACGAAGATTACCGAAGTTGAGCTGTCATCAAGAGTAAAGTGCGTAGGTGTTGCTAAGTAACGTTACCTTCGTTGTCTTCTCTGCGCATCGCGCAGTCTGTAGTAATGCAGGTTGCGTGCATATGTGCTTGTTATTATGACATCACAAAGGAAGTTTGCTAAAGCCGTCAACCCCCTCAGCCGAATCATGAGCCGAACTGTGAGCCGACCACTGACTACAGCGTAAGCGCTAAAGAGGAGTCGATAGCGTAGTTCTCTATAGGAAATTTGCGCCGTGCGCCCGCGTACGCATTTGACTAAAACATCGGGACCATGCACCTTTAAGAAATCATACAAGGAAACATAATTTAACTTTTGTATATACAACGGAACTTTTACTCTGTAATCATGGAAAATGTAATCATGATGTAAATTGTCTTTCAAAATGTGTTTTCATGCTGTCATTAAATCAAATTACCCTTTTCTCTCATTTGAACTAGTAAGATAAATGAATCATGTGTTTTCTTTTTTCTTTTCTTTTTTTTTTGTAGGTTGCAAATGACATAAACCACATGTTTGTAACACGGCGTCATATTTTTGATGCAGCCTATCATCACAGGGTGACTATCGCGATATCAATTATGTAAGCACCACGCTAGAGGGGTCCATACTATCAATAATCACCAAAAAATAGAAAATAATAATGCAGATTGGTGCAAAATCTTTTTTTTTTTTTTTGCATACATAAAGATACCTAGATATGAAAAACCCAAGTCCAAATTTGGCTCGCCTCTCTGGAGACCCTTTATGAAGTCATACAAGGAAAGATAATCAGTAGAATGTTTTACACTTAAATTCAAATGAATACCATTCCACTCTTCCAATCATGTCATGATTTCTATTTTCTATATTTTTTCTCTAATGAATTTGGGTCCCTTAGAAATTCAGGTACATATATTCTTGATAATTTGACCCTGCATCACAAAACCAGCAAAAAGTCGCCAACAGGGATTAGTTAAGGGCAGACTCTGAAAGAGCAGACTTTAGATAACTCAATTCAAATGAACTGCCTAAATACTGGAAAGAAAGCACACACTCTGGGAAGGTGTGAACTGAGAAAAGAAGCTCTGAAATACTGGGTGAATTCAAGTGCTTAATCTTTACCAAGCCGTGCTAGCTGTTCGATGAAATGGACAAAACACACGTTGGCAACCACCGGAGCAACAACACTGAATAGATTACCACACTAAGCTGAAATTGAATATGTTGTGTCAACTCATTATGTCCATGATTAATGCCAATTTTCAAAGCAGTTACGTAGCGTATCATTTCAAAAGTTATTTGACTTGAAAGTGAAGTGTGTGCAAAGGATTGCAAGATATGAAGACAAGCGTCTAAGAAATACCTGATCATTCCAAAACTGGTGAAAACACACTTTCCCATTCATGTTATGATCCCACACTAAAGAATAATGAAGAAGAAGGATAGCTCTTTCAGAAATTATAAATAACTAAATATTGACTCGGTTGACTCATTTCACCATTTTTTTGGTCCTCAAGTAAAATCATGTGAGGCGACTTTATGTTGGTTTCGTGATGCACGTCACATCTTATAAATGTATATTTTAGCATGCCCACAAATATTAGTGAAAGAGGACGATAATAGGATAAATAATTCCAAGCCTAAGAACAATTTTCTTTGTTTATGTCGTATATGATATATCCAAGTGTATGCTTCTATGTGTGGGGGTGGATGTGTGTGTCAGTCTATAAGTCTTTATAAATTATTCCAATATTTATTGAATCTCTTCAAAAACCACTACATTTTATGATACAATTTCCTCACAGGTCACCTTTAGCGATATCTTTTTAATCAATTTACAAGCCCAAGAACACGATGCTTATCAAGATTTTTTTTTTTCAAAAACTAACATTTTATGTTTTGCTGTTAAGAATAGACCTATTATGATCAACTGGTAAAACTTGTTTAATTGTTAGGTATAAGGATGCATTTCGAGCAGCAGCAAGACATATCAAGTTTTACGGAGCTAACGGGTAAGTCATCCTTCACAAGTTTAAGTGAATTGCTCATTATTTACTTCAAGTAGAATATTAATCACTTAGTAACTTGTGCATTAGTGTTTTTCTTCAGTACAAATCTCACCCTATGTCGCGGTAACATATTTGGAGAGTGTGTGGCATGTTCAGTATTTCTAATAATTCACGTATATATTATAAATTACATCCTAGACCTCGTATCTACAAATGTCAAATGTTCAGGAGAGCCAAATAACATGGCGGCCAAAGCCCTAGAGTATTTTATGCGACAGCCTTTCCTTTGACATGCCGTTTTGGCTTCACTTTTTGTAGTACGACAGTTGGGATCGGGATAGGACATTATTAGCCCATCATTTGACCATTAATCCAAAAAGTCCTTTTCACAAAAATTTCATATACAAGGTTTTGTCACCCAAGCGAAGATATATATGAAAAAAAAAAGAGAGACGTGGCTTCATTTTGTGTGCTGTCGTCTTTGGAAGAGTAATGATGATGAAAACAATCATGCTTCTCCTGCTTAAAATAAACGTATACCTAATTTGACATGCCTATATAATTTGTTTTAATTTGTTTGTTTCTTTCTTTTTCGAAGCAAATTCAATCTCACAAATTGCGTTGAGGACGAGGAAGCATTCTGTCAGGCCACCGATGGCATTGTTCATGTCATAATGCAGTCGAGATCCACAGAGCCGGGTATGATGAAAGCTAAACACATCCTTCATCGAATCCACTGCCGACAGCTTTACCAATGCATCACAGAGATTCCACAAGCTAATATAAAGGTTAAATTGCGTACCCAATCTGCATCTTGCTCTCTACATTTACGTTTATGCAATGGACTGTCGGTGAACGGAAATTTGACAACGCATGAACGTCCATGCCATTCGATTTATTTTTTTTTTTTCATGATAAAAATTTGAAAGAGGAATTGTAGGTGATATCTTAAAGTAACAACTCATTTATAAGTAGTCTGAATTGTTATATCGTAATTATTACACCATTGTATTTAGATACACACATATACATATATACGTGTGTGATTGAATATATCCTTGTATGCTTTGTGCGAGTGCGCGCGCGCAACTATTAAAGCAGTCAGAGAATGTCAAATTGGAACGTTTTTGGAACGATTTCCCAGTGATATATGTTATGTTCTTTGACATAACCATAATTATTATATTTATACCCATGCCATTAAAACCAGGTTTGTTTTCAAGTATCACTGTTCTTTTTCTTATTTCAGTTAAGCACTACGGATCCAAACGTACTCATAAAGAAACTTATTTCTCGAGATGACATCCCACCTTTGCAGAAAAGCATCTGGAAAAAAGACAAACTCTTCGTAGAGGTATGCAATATACTTGGGGATGACAACTGAACGTTTTTATTTCAAGGGATTAAAATACAATAACAAGGACTCAATATTTTCCCCTGAAGGCACGTTCAACAAAAACATTACAAACTTGAGATTTTATGATATAAAACGTGAAAAGAGCAACCGTGTATTATCGCAAGAGATAGCAACACTAATTTTGGAGGATGGGAATACGGCTTTAAATTTTGATAAGGAAATCGATAATGAAAATCTCCAGCAGTCAAGGTGAATTTTTCTCCACACACCGTACGGTATAAATCTGAAATACAAATGTAACAACACCTTATTGCTATCACGACTACAATATTTTATGTTGTTTCTTTATATATAAAACGACTACAAAGGCAATGAATTCATGATTACAGGAAATTTTAGTTTCATCCTCCCATCCCAATATTTATATATATGTATATATATGAAGGGTTTGTTTGCAAAAAAAAAAAAAAAAAAAAAGATTTTGAAGTACGGTCTCTGTCATAAAGTACAAAATAATACCTTTTAAATGACATATTGGTCACTACATATAAAGGTACATTTTTGAAGTTATGGACAAAAGAAGCAAAAATGTTCTTATTATTTTCTTTATTTTTCTTGACCTTTAATCGCAAATATCTCCATTTGGCAAATATGGACTTATCGGTTTTTGCAAACAAACTCTTCATATATATATGACCCTGTATCACAAAGCCAACAAAAAGTCGCAAGATATAGATTTTTAGTTAAGGGCAGATTCTGAAATAACAAACTCTAAGCTTTAAAATGATGTATAACTCAATTCAAATGAACGTCGCTAATCTGCCTAAATATTGTAAAGAAGGCACACTCTCTGGAAAATGTGAATTGAGACAAGAGGCTGTGAAGTACAGGGTGTATTCAAGCGCTTAATCTTTCACCAAGCCGTGTAGCTGTGCAATGAAAGGGACAACACATAAGATGTCAACCACTGGATCAACAACAATGAAGGAATTATCAGGAATTAACACATTCCGTCCATGATTAATGCAACCTTAAGTAGCGGTAGAGCCTTCCTTTCAAAAGTTATTAGACTTGAAAGTGAAGGGTGTACAAAGAAATTTAAGAAATGAAAAGGGGCCTCTAATACATAACTAATAATTCTACTCTCCCCGAAAAAGGGTCATGTTATGATTCCAAACTAAAGAATCATGTAAAAGAAAGATAGCTCTTTCATAAAATATGAAAAACTCAGGATTGACTTAGATGACCCATTTCACCTGTTTTGAGTCCTCGCGTAAAATCAAGGTGTGCGACCTTTAGTTTGTTTTGTGGTGCACGGTCATATAATATGTAACATGAACTGTATGTATATGGTTTATGTGAACTGTGTTTAACTAATGACATTTATTTCTTGCTAGCCCCTACATGCAAAACAAAGAAAAACAACAACATAATTGACAAATTTGCATTGAGCATTATTACCACTGCTTTAAACATGTTGCAATTAACCCAATAGGTATCGAAAAGCAGGTACGGGATGAGAGACGAGAATCCATTGTTCAGCATACCGTTCTACGATAAGGAGCAGAATAACCAGGCACAACCACTGCAACCTGACAAGGTAAACGGAGCTTAAATCGAAGCGTTAACGGTCTAATAGTCGGAGACACCTGTTCTCACTTTCAAGGTCAATTATTTAGATTGTAATGTATATATATATATATATATATATATATATATATATATAACATTATTGGGGGCATGGGGGAATTATGTAATTTGCCAATTTTGATATTATTAAGATATATCGGTAATTAGGGGGAATTGAAAAAAAAAAAACATAAACAAATATTTTAATTCAAAAACAGTCGATCCCATAATTGATAATTGAAAACTAGCAGCCTAACTAAACTTTAATGTGTCACCAAGGAAAATATTACCTTTCTTTCCCAGGATCAATATTGCATCATAGATTTTTTTTTTTTTTTTACATTGTTAATTGTCCTTAGCGTAAAATGAGCTTTGGTGAATTATATGACAAATCTATGTGGCGAAACATATGGTGCATTGGGAGAACTCTCATATATTTGTATATATATATATATATATACATATATATATATATATATATAGAGAGAGAGAGAGAGAGAGAGAGCACACGTATATCCTTGTGTGTATGTCTGCTTCAGAAACGGATTTTAATCTAACATCACATTGCATCCTGGTCGCTGATGAAGAATGCGATGACTATTAAACCTGTTTGTTTCTAAATCATGCGCTTTCCTCGTCAGGATAAAGCGTTTTCAGTCTAATGCCATTTTATATTTTTATCATATATATATATATATATATATATATATATATATATGAGATTAAAACCTAAAATGGCATTAAAACGCTATATCCTGGCGAGGAAATTAAGCGCATGTTTTGGATCAAGACACCAAACAGGTTAGTCATCGCATTCTTCATCAGCGACATGGATGCGATGTGATGTTAGATTAAAAATCCGTTTCTGAAGCAGAACATACACACAAGGGTATACGTCTGCTCCTGGTCGGACGGATTTCAAAACTAACCTGCTTGTGACGGAATGCGTCTAGACTGGTAGTTGCTGCCACAGTGCATGGTAACCGCGCAGTGTGAATGTGCGCGTTTGGCGTAGCAACGACGCATCCATGGACTGGCATGGTTCCCTCCACGAAGAGCCAAAGATGAAAGGATGAAATCAGTGTTTAAAAAAACATGACAAATATGAATCCCTGATAGCTTTTCAATGGACTTATATTGCCAACGTCATGCTCCGATTTACTATCACGAAGATAAACGGTTCAGAGACCCACCTCATCTTGTCTTTCACTGACGCAAACTCACACCTCCGGCCCCCATAGAGACATCCAAGCCAGTAGTTGTGCCTTGTCCGTCTTCAGTCTAATGCCATTTTATGTTTTTATCATATATATATATATATATATATATATATATATATATATATATACATATGCATATATATATATATATATATATATATATATATACTGCGTGTCCCAAAAAAAAAAAGAACCGGAACGGTGGATTTTCAGTACCTTGCGTTCTAAAAGTGATATATTTTTTGACATCATTTGAAAGAGCATTATCCGCAAACGACAATGATATCAAAGTCATTAAATTTGATTCAGTACTTTTTAAATGTAATGATTATGGTATCATTGTCTTCTACGGAAGATACTCTTTCTAATGATGCCAAATAATATATCACTTTTAGAACGCAAGGTACTGAAAATCCACTGTTCTGTTTTTTTAGGGACACCCAGTATATATAAGTATCTGAATATAAGAACGACCCAAGTCCATGGAAGGCCATTTCGAGTAAACTTTAAAAAAAAATCATATCTTTTTTATTTGTCCAATAATATTCAATTTAACTGTGATAGGAAGGCAACATTGTATATACACATTAGAACATATATTATTATGACAATCAACATTTATATCAAGTGTGGAGAGGCCATTTTGTGTGATGGACTCGGGTCGTTCTTTGATTCATATGGACTTGGGTCGTTCTTTGATTCATATGGACTTGGGTCGTTCTTTGAATCATATATACAGGATGAGGATAGGCTGCTGTATGAGATGAGAGAAGCGATGAGAGAGGGCGCTTGTAAATATGAATGTAAAAATGACCCAAGTCCTGGACTTGAGTCATTCTTACATTCATATAAGATTTCACTCATTCATTTCAGGCACTTCCGGGGGTAATTAGGATTTATTATTTATACACAAGATGAGTCCATGCATAATCTAGAATTTCCCATGTCAAACTGAATTTGACCAAAAAATTGGCATTGGGTCGTTGTTATATTCAGGTCTTTAATTATAGAAGTATACTTTATGGCATATAAGGCCAAGACATATAAATTCTTTATGTAGATTCTTAGATTTCTTTTCTACGGTTTCGATTTTCCTTACTTATTGTTTCTCAAATTACTTCCAGTTATACTGCATTGCTCGTCTTTTTCCCAATTTCTTCTACTTAGATACCAGCTGATATCCCCCAACAGTTGAAAGAAGTGACAGTTCGAATCTTTACTAGCGTGACTGGTTTTGAGATCATAGAGGCTCGGGATTACGTGGAAAAAAAGCTTGTCTGAAATCATGTCATGAAGCCAATGATGTACCCATCCGTATTGGACGCTTCGCCGTTTATAATTAATCGCCTTTCCTGTTTATTCTAGTGTTCGTCTTTTAACTGTCTCAGAAGTACAAGTCTACCGGGAGTAACATCCATTATACGTGGTACTTTCACTTGTAAGTCAGGTCTCCATTCAGGGTTGAACCTGATTTTCTTTTTTAATTCATTTGTGACCGTGCACCTCAAAACGAACATAAAGTCGCACACACTGATTTTGCGTGAGGACTGAAAATAAGTGAAATGTGTCAACCTAGACGAACTTGACTTTTTCATATTTTCTGAAAGAGCGGGTCTTCTTTTACATTATGCTAAAATTTGGTATCATAAAACGGGCAGGAAAGTGTGTTTTTTAGCAGTTTATCTCGGAACATTTTTGGTAGAATAGCGTGATTAGGTGTGTCTTTAGAATCCCTTTTTCATTTCTGAAAAACCTTGTTCACACTCTTCACTTTCAACTCTAATAACTTTTGAAAGAATAGTGATACTGCTTTGAAAGTTGACATTAATTATGAACAGGATGTGTTAATGAGGCATGCTTAATTTCAATTTAATCTGATAATCTCTTCATTGTTGTTACTCTGGTGGTTTACTTCCTGTTTTTTGTCCCATTCATCGCACACCCAGCACGGTTTGGTAAAGATTAAGCGCTTAAATAGACACTGTACTTCAGAGCCTCTTTTCTCAGTTCACACTTTTCCTGAGTTTGTGCTTTCTTTCCGATATTTAGTTAGGTTAAGAGAGTCCATTTGATATGAGTTATACATCATTTTAAAGCTTAAAGTCTGCTCTTTCAGTATATGGTCTTAACTAAAAATTCATGTCTGGCGACTTTTTGTTTGTTTTGAGGTGCAGGGTCACATTTATTGGTATTAACAATTGTGTCTTTGAACACGCACCGACCAAAAAGAAAAAGACGAAATATCGGATTATGTAGTTATAATGATAATATCTTAAAAGAAAAAATATATATTAATGACAGAAAAGATTATAATACAAATAAAACCCTTAGCCTTAACTCTTTATGTTCAACGTTCGCACGTCCGATCGATACATCGCCGAATGCCGCAGTAAAACGACATTTTTCTCACACTCCGTTCGTCTCACATCTAGCTTGCATTTTACTATCAAGCCGTGTTTTTGTTACTGTTTTGTGTTCAAAAGTAATTATTTTACAGTCATGCAGCTACTTGTCATTTCAAAGAAATACAATCATCGATTTGTTTTACAATTTTAATCAAAGCAAAGCTTGGCATTTTCTCTTACAACTTCACTCACTACCAGAAATGTAAATAGAAGTTGCATAGATTTGAAAACGCAATGTTTTCTTAAAGCGTGACTACGTTGGCGTCCCAGAATATGGCACACGGGGGGATTTCCATCATGGCTCATTAAAAAAAAAGATAATAATTAAACTGCCCTAACTCAACACGTTAAATACTGAAAAATTCAACGCAACTGAGTACTCTGGTAACAATCCATTTATGTGGGAAAAGAAGAGAAATCGCAGTCACAACAACAATAATAATAATTAAACAATAACAATAACAATCATCTGACATTTCTCCCATCGTTTTCATGTAAATTTAAACAAAAGGTATTAGACTAAAATATTACCCATCGATTGGGCCAGCGACAGCATTGAAATTCCAACCCAATTACAGTCATCTATTCATTTCGAATCATTTTTTTTTTAAATCAAGAAGGGCAAATTTCAATATTGGCGATCGTATACAAAAGTCTGTACCAACACTTTAAAGAACAATCAATGGCCAAGAATCTTAGAGAAAGATGTATGCAACCTCTTGTTCAATTCTTGGTCGACATTCGAGGAAATATACTTAATACTACTGAGTCGATCGCATCTGCATCTGTTTCTATATTGGCATGTCAGTTTCCAACACGATATGTTATGTGCAAATGACATTTTGTGGAATTTCACTTATATTTCCTTGACAGTTTTATCGTTAATAAATGCATAAAGGGCAGTTTGTTTGTTTGTTTGTTTGTTTGTTTGTTTTATTCTGAAACCAGTCCCGTCTCATTATTCTTCAATCATGTGGGAAAATAAAGGAAAAGTCTAAAACGACAATCACGTGCTTTGAAGAAAACATCTTTCGTCGACAATCCTCATTCTACATACTTATTTCTTTAAAGTGTCATAAATAATACACGCAGGCAGGCATGATCGCAAACGCGCACACACTTAGGACCTACACAGTACACAATATATAAAAGAGGACGCGTTACACGTATAATGAAAATAGAGGAAAGAAAATACGGAAAGCATTAAAAGAACACACATACTGTCAATATTTCTGGACGGTTTTATTCATGTACATATTATTCTACAGCCAGGCCGTAATAAAATCACAGTATCACTTTTTTTATATAATTAAGAGAATATGGCAATTCATGTACTCATTTTTTTTTTCAATCTGTCATTTTGATTTCATGTGGGTAACAAAATTATACACGATATTTATAGTAAATTATATTAGTTCTGCTAGTTGTAGTTCTAGTATTCTATTAGTATATTCAGATGCCTACCTCTGAGCAAGGCATTTTAATTTCATTGTCTAGTCAGTCAGAAGATACTTTAAGCAGCCTGTCGAAGCTTTTTACTTTCTTTTGAACTCATTTCTGCTGTCCGTAGCGATTAGGTAATCATTCAATCCTTTCAATTAAGTTTAAGTCAACATTATTCTATAATGAAATTCAACTCTACAAGGGTTTATTCTAGTCAAATCCAACTATATCCCCGTTGATCATTAATCGTCAATACAATTCCATGATGACAATCACAACTGAAATATGAAAATCGTGTATTATATTCTTTTGTTTTTAATTTTATTTCATCTGCAATTATTGAAAGCCGGATGTTTTGTGAAGATACAGTTCACGTTGTCGTGGATGTATACTGCGATGACATTAATATGTATGCTTGACGGTGTGTGTGTGTGTGTATGTGTGTGGGTCTGTCTGTCTTTCTGTTGGTGTCAACGACATAATTTTATCACACTTGTTCCGAACCGAAGAACGAAACATTTACAATGGCCTTACATGTGATATTAACACATCAACTAGGCCCTATTACAATAGCCCCTAATGATTATGTCATTACACATATCAATCTGCTTCAAAGTCATAATGTCTGGTTACTGTTTTTGCACTGTTAACTTATAAGTTGGAAGACCAAGAGCAGTTGTACATATATATATATATATATATATATATATATATGCGTGTAATATAAACTATACAGGCACTAAAGCAATATCGTAGCACGTGAAAACATCATCAGTAATTCGTAATCATGCTGTATCATTTCAAATAATTGATAATCAAAATTGATAATAAATAACGTGTAATCAACGCAAACTCGGAGGCTTGAAGAAGTGGCAGTTTTATTTGGGAACTGAGATTGGACTTCCTACTGAATAGCGCGGTGCTAAAACCGAACATCATTTCCTATAGTACTTTAATTTTCACGAAAATTTAAGGAATATTTGACCTATTCTGGGGTATCAAAGAGTCACAACAGGTGTACTTGGATGGAAATGTCCGTATATATATATATATATATATATATATATATATACATATATAAATATATATCTATATATATATATATATATATAATTAAATGTATAACTCAGCTTGTTTAGAGCCGTTTTAATTGATGATGTATTTTGCATTCTTCATAAAATAATGTTATTATTAATTAGCATGGAAAATTAAGATCCGCCCAAATTGTTATTGGTTTGAAGTAAGTTAAGTACATGATAAGCTATGAAACCTATCAGGCCTAGCATATATGACACTTCTGGAGTCGTGGGTGTGCATGCAGTAGATTTCAATGATTGAACAGAGTCCTCTATTTTTTTTTTTTTCTCATCAAGTTAGTGAAACGTACCGTTGGTGGAAGTTCTGTTTTCAGTTTCGTATGTCGGTCTGTCTTTCTGTCTTGTCCGGTCGTCTGTCTGTCTGTTTGTTTACAAAACTAAAATTCTCCAAAGTGGTAGAGTTGGAATATAACAGTTTGCTTTTTCCTTTTTTTAAAACTCAATAACCCAATTATGGACATGCAAGTTCAAAATCGATGATTATAAAACATGAAAAGATTAAAAATCATACTTATACAACAAGGTAACATCGATTGTTCATGCTGAGTTTTAAAATGTGACCGTGCACCTCAAAACGAACATAAAGTCGCACGCACTGATTTTGTGTGAGTACTGAAAATAAGTGAAATGGGTCAACATAGCCGAACTTGACTTTTTCATATTTTCTGAAAAAGCGGGCCTTCTTTTTATACATTATGCTAAAATTTGGTATTATAAAACGGGCAGGAAAGTGTGTTTTTTTTTTTTAGCAGTTTATCTCGAACATTTTGGGTAGATTAGTGTGATTAGGTGTGTCTTTAGAATCCCTTATTCATTTCTGAAAAACCTTGTTCCCACTGTTCACTTTCAACTCTAATAACTTTTGAAAGGATAATACTACTGCTTTGAAAGTTGGCATTAATTATGGACAGAATGTGTTAATGAGGCATGATTAATTTCAGTTTAATCTGATAATCTCTTCATTGTTGTTACTCTGGTGGTTTACTTCCTGTTTTTTGTCCCATTCATCGCACAGGCAGCACGGTTTGGTAATGATTAAGCGCTTGAATAGGCATTGTACTTCAGAGCCTTTTTTTCTCAGTTCACCTTTTCCTGAGTTTGTGCTTTCTTTCCAATATTTACATAGGTTAGGAGAGTCCATTTGATTTAAGTTATGCATCATTTTAAAGCTTAAAGTCTGCTCTTTCAGAATATGGTCTTAACTAAAAATTCATGTCTGGCGACTTTTTGTTTGTTTTGAGGTGCAGGGTCACAAATAGAAATCTGTTTGGGTTATGAGGTCAAAGGTCATAAGGGTTAGAATGAACACTGAAAATAAGTTTTATCTCCTCATAACTAAAAAAAAAAATGAATATTCATCAAACTTGACAGGTTATATAGGCGTCATAAAAGACTTAAGCTAAGCGGAATATACAAATGATCCAAGAACGGAAGATTGGATGTGTTCTTAGTAAAGTATAGTGACGTAAGAAAGAAACAATGAAATTGAAGCTAATGAGGTCAAAGGTTATAGCGTCATAAAGGACATAAAATGAACTAAATCTCCAAATTAAATAAAAACCTGTAATCGGATTCTCGCCACATGTGGGTAAATAAGGAATTAAGAAAGAAACAATGTTATTTAGAGGTTGTGAGGACAAAGCTCAAAAGCTATGGCATCAAATAGGATATAGAATAACTTCCTGTACCACTATGGTTGTGTTGAATACATTGCCTACGAGGTCTACACTGCGTTTAAGAATGACCATTTCAATAACGCAGTATACTGGTATGTGGAGGTATCCACTGTGTTACATTTCGGATTACGTTGAAATATCATAAGAAAGCAAATACAATTGCTTGGATGGTGAAGAAAATTGATAGGTATGCTCCTTGTAGACTAATATTCACTTGCGTATTTCCAGCACCGTAATGCACATGAAAGGAAAAAGTGATTAGTGTGATCATTAAAGTATCAACAAAACTGGAATCGATAGAACTACGATAAATCCTTACAAAATAAGTGTGAACATACAAACACAAAAACTTGAAATACCATTCAAAGGTCATAAATGTATGCCCGCACGCACGTACACTTATTGCATGGGCTGTTTCAATATTTTGAAATGGTTGTGGCAAAGTAATGTTATCTAAAAAATAAGAACAATTTGTACTGTTAATTAGTAAAGGGATTTAACGTTAAAAAAAAGAGGCGTGCACGCCCAACTTTACACAAGTACACCTGCCCACAATAGAAAGCACACACAAGACACCAACACACTCACACAAATACAGGCATCTTAAACTGCGTTCGAGCACATGTCATCTATCATAAGTCTCCCTGATCGGAATAGATTCTGTCAGCTCTCCGCCCGTATTCTTACTCGTCAAGGTGTCCTCGCGTTATGGATCGCTCATACGAATTTGTCATAGCAGCATGATTTTATAACACGTATTGATTACATATGGAAGAAA
This sequence comes from Diadema setosum, assembly GCA_033980235.1. Taxonomy (NCBI): domain Eukaryota; kingdom Metazoa; phylum Echinodermata; class Echinoidea; order Diadematoida; family Diadematidae; genus Diadema; species Diadema setosum. Next base: position 557,078 of record JAWLSL010000027.1, read on the forward strand.
CGACCGGGGATGAAACCACTACAGAAAAGTGGAAAAATTCAATCGGAAATGCTGTTGAGAGAAATAATACCATTAGTGAAGACGAATAATAAAAAAGCTTATACAAGAAAAGACAAAGTAATATATATGCATATCTTTGTGTGATTTTGTTTTTCAAACCTCGTCTGTATGGAAGGTTACCTGAGCCATTAATAACATTTAATAAACGGTGTATTTATTGCGGACACGTTGAGGTTTGAAATAGCCAAACACTATAGTCAATGGAAAAGGTTAGTGGCCCTTCATGCTCTCGGGAACGATGAATCTGTATGATACGCCGACGGGGACCTAGCACCAGCGACTCGGACCAACATGTCAATAATAATTTGAGTATATTCCACAATAAAAAGCACATATACTTTCAAAGGACCATCCAAGGGTTGCCGAGTAGCAGGAACGGATGTTTAAAAAAGTGTCAGGTAAGATGGCAAGAATGTAGTAACACAAGTTCATCGCTTTCCATTGTTTGCTCGAGAGTAATTAGCGATCAGTCAAAATAAGGTGTTTGAAGTTCTTCTCGTAGTATTTGCGAGCCCGAGTTAAGTCAGCTCCAGTCACGCTAGTATAGATTCGCACTGTCATGTCTTCCAATTCGTGAGGAACATCAGCAGGTATCTGAACACACAGAAAAGAGAAAATAGATATAAGAATGATACAGTTTTTCTGAGGATACATAAGGAATGATGAATTAACCATAAACAATTATGGAACGTTTTCACGTGTGACCGTGCATCACAAGTACAATAAAAGTTGCACATCCTGATTATAATAAATATATGAGGACAACAAATAGGTTGAATAGGTCAACCTGGTCAATTTTATTCTTTTTATATTTTCGAACACAAAATTTCTTCTTCTACATTATATGAAAGTTAGGAATAAAAAATGAAATTTTTTGAAGTTTTTTTTTTTATAACACTTAAAAGAATCAAGGAATGTCACTTTGGCAACTGTTTTATTTGTCAGAAAATGTGTTGAGTATTTAGATTTTATTGAATAGACTATTCATTTTTATTTTAGCATCGTAAAATGGCCTTAAGCTTTCGCCAATGACCTTCGACCCTATTACCCTAAAATTTGCAGGGGAATCACTGCTAGGCTGTTCTTGCATAAATGAAGAGTTCAGTTTCAAAAGGTTAACCTTTAGCCAGGCCTAGCATTCTTTAGTTTGAATAGAGTATAGGATTAGGGCCTACAGTCAATAGGGTCTAGGCCCACTCTTACATGGGCATAGAGTAGGAACGATGTGATCTGTATCGCATGGAGATCTCTCTACCACTGAACTCTGTCTCTAACTATAGATAGTCTAGGGTAACGTTAAGCCTAAATGTGACCGTGCACCTCAAAACGAACATAAAGTCGCACACACTGATTTTGCGTGAGGACTGAAAATAAGTGAAATGGGTCAACCTAGCCGAACTTGACTTTTTCATATTCTCTGAAAGAGCGGGTCGTCTTGTACATAATGCTAAAATTTGGCATCATAAAACGGGCATTGAAGTGTGTGTGTTTTTTTTTATCAGTTTATCTCGAACATTTTTGGTAGAATAGTGTGATTTGGTGTGTCTTTAGGATCCTTTTTCATTTCTGAAAAAAAATTGTCCACACTCTTCATTTTCAACTCTAATAACTTTTGAAAGGATAGTGCTACTAATTTGAAAGTTGGCATTATTGACAGAATGTGTTAGTGAGGCATGCTCAATTTCATTTTAATCTGATAATCTCTTCATTGTTGTTACTCTGGTGGTTTACTTCCTGTTTTTTGTCCCATTCATCGCACAGCCAGCACGGTTTGGTAAAGATTAAGCGCTTGAATAGACACTGTACTTCAGAGCCTCTTTTCTCAGTTTACACTTTTCCTGCGTTTGTGCTTTCTTTCCAATATTTAGATAGGTTAGGAGAGTCCGTTTGATTTGAGTTATACATCATTTTAAAGCTTAAAGTCTGCTCCTTTAGAATATTGTCTTAACTAAACATTTATGTCTGGCGACTTTTTGTTTGTTTTGAGGTGCAGGGTCACAAATAGACAACGGTCTAGACGGCCTACAATGTAGTACATCTGTACAAATAGAATTTCCTAATAGAGATTTCTCGACTCAATATCTGGGGCAGTTCTATCAGCCACAACTGCGTATCTCCCGGAGATACGCAGTTCTGGCTGATAAGCACATGGTTAACTACGAAAAGAGATACGTAGTTCCGCCTGATGAAACACCTGCTTATCAGGCGATAAAGTTTTTGTTGTTCAGGAGAGTTTGAACAACAGTCTCGATAACAGTGGAAAGTTCACTTTCGTCATGAACACATTCGTCTTTGAGAACGTCAGCTGTATAGGAGGTTTATTGCCAGTCATTGAGTGACTGTCGGCGGGCGTTTAACAGCTGCTTCGTTGCCTTTGGCTTTCACCCCTAATGACATAAATCTACACTGTAATTGCGCCTCACCTATATAGAGTATACGATTGGCGGAGCACCAGCACTCCCACATCTACTCTTCATACAGGTGGTTTTGGGGTTTTACATCCTGTTTTGGTTGTTTTTGTTTTGTATTGTATTGTTGTTTTTGCTTGTCTGTTTTTTTGTCTCGATCCCAGCACAGAGCAGAGTTTGTCGCGAGATTTTGCACTTGAATAGATCCTAACATTCGGAACCTCTTTTTCTCAGTTATCTCAATCCCAAAGATTCTTCTTTTTAGTTAGGTAACGAAAATCTGCTTCCACTGGGTAATACCAGCTTAGATACTGGTCTTTTAGAATATATCCATCACTTAAAACCCACGTCACAATGATAAAGGTTCTACAAAAACTTGTTAGCACATGGGTAGACTGCATTGTTGATCCTGCATCACAAAACCACCATAAGTCGCCAGACATTGATTTTAATTAAGGGCAGATTCTAAGAGAGAACACTCTAAGCTTTAAATCATGTATAATCTATAAAAGTGGAAAGAAAGCACATACTCGGGAAAGGTGTGAACGGAGAAAATAGACTCTTTAACTGTAGGGTTTATTCAAGCGCGTAATCTTTACCAAGCCATGCCAGTTGTGTGACAAATGGAGCCCAAACAAATAAGAGTTGTAAACCTTTGGAACAACAATTAAGGCATTATTGAAACAGGATGAAATTAAGCAGGCTCTATCAACTCTTTCTGACAATGATTAATGTCAATTTTGCCAGCAGTATCATTTTTTTTCCAAAAGTAATTAGAGTAAAGAGTCATGTGCAAAGGATTTCCAAGAAATCCAAGGAGGCTTCTGTATCATACCTTATCATACTACTCTACCAAAAAAAAAAAAAAATGTTTTTCCAATCATTTTATGATCTCAAACTTTAATTTGAGTACGAGAAGAACAGCTCTTTCAGGAAATATGAAAATGTCAAGGTTGAACCAGTTTAAGTTTGTTGAGACCTCACGTATATCAAGGGGTACAGCTTTTTGTTCGTTTTGTGATTCACGGTCACATTTAAAGTTATCATGACTGATTCGGAAATCCAAACAAAATCTATGTCAGAATGAAATCTCTCTCATAAAATTTACCTTTTGTGGCGTTAATGGCTCCGCCTCTTCATTCTCCTGGGACTTTTTGTAGACTGGAATTTCATGAAATGGATTTTTGCTTCCCATGCCGTAATCAAATATTGATACCTGTAACAACAATGAGTGCATGTACATTAAGCATATACATTGATGCTATGTAACACTAAAGTAAGTGTATTTAACAAAAAATAAACACATGCCTACTTGTCATACACATACATAAAACATGAATGCATGCATTTTTTACCATCTTATTGGTTTAATTAAAATATGATATTTTCACGGAGGTTAGAGTGAAGGATAAGGATTATGATAATGCATGTAACTCAATTTTCACAAAAGTGTGGGTTAGCACTATATTGCACCGACCCCTTCATTTATATATGACACAGAACATGGAATAAGTGCAACCAAGAGTGACCTTTAGGTTGTGTAAATATCTCATGTACAGGCTCTATGTTTCTTTTTATAGTAATAGATAAGATTCATCTTTTCGTCAGCATTGGTGTACAAAGATCTAGTTACACCGTTCGATTCGTATACATACCGCTACGAACAAACGATCCTTGTTCCACACTTGCTTGTCTTCAGGTTGGGCGTTATCGTCTGCAACAAGATATTTTCTTATTTCCTTCGGATCATCCGACCGTACCTATGAGGAAATAACGCCATGAAAAGACTAAAAATCTGACCATTTGTTTTTGAATTTTCTCCGAAAGTACGTTTTTCCTACATTTTATCATTTCGAGGATTCCTTTGTATTTAAAATGGGAAAGAATATGTAGTTTTCGAAAATCTTAACAAGGGTTAGTTTTCAGACTGTAATTAGAAGGATTTCTTTTTCCTACGAAGAACAATTCATTTGTTAATACGTTGGGGTCTCTTATTGTAAAACATGTAAAAGGATAATCCAGTCCTTAAATGAAATGAAGTTTGAAACTGACAGTATACTTTAAGATTTTTAATGTTTTGGTATATGTTAGCGTTGTCTGGGGTAAATTATATGTATAGGACGCACATTATCTCTATCCCTCCTTTCTTCCTTTGAAATAACAACAACAACAGTATACACGCAGAAAAACATAGAAAATGAAAAAGAAATAGTTCATAGTTTTCATCGAAAATCCTGATGATTATCGATGTACTATATACTATATGAATAATTATTTGATTGACTATAGAACTATTAGGTTATTTCAAAGGATTTTTTTGCACATGGGGGAACAGAATTGTATTCATAATGTAAGGCACAAAATTAAATGTTACAAAAAGGACATGTTGTTTTTCATTTGGGACTGCCCATTAAGGTAACAAAGATAAAAACTTCACTCATGATTTTTTATTGTGTTAAATTTATCTTTTTTTTTTATTGTCACAAGGAAAGCATTTATGAAGAGCACGCAAGAATGACAACTGGGTATTTTTTGCAACTTTTTTTTTTGTTTTTACACGTGTGCCTTCGAAGGATAAAACGTAGTTGTGCACTCATGTCTAAAGTTTACCTTGATATTGACCTACCAGGTTGATAGTAAATTACCTCTTTTGTGGTCTAAAAGCCTTTACATTTGATGCAAGTGTTCTTAGAGAAATATAATCTTGAAAAAGTTACTTTCTTTTATCTTTTATTCTAAGTATGGCTTACACGCTGAATGGAAATTCAGCTGACATAAGTAAATATCAAAGACATAATATAAGATGAAACGAAATCTGTTTCAATTTCTTGAACTCATATTTAAAAAATGACACTTCTTGACAATAAGAATACGAACGGGTAAATCACAAGATTAATATGCAGCAAAACAACTTGGATAACCTAATCTCATCAAATTTTGAGATTAAAGTGGGTCTGCATTGGTAAGAAACATGTCTAGCGCCATCATAAGGCTCATTTCTCCCTGTGGTGCCCAGCATGTCTCCCATAATGCCGAGCGGCGTGCATCAAAATTAACCCGTTCCATACTGAATTCTGATATTCCCATAGACTTAACACACAGAGGTTCCCGTAGGGGATGGCCTAGCAGCGCAGCGGCTCGCTTCGCTCCCGCATTATCTTGCGCAGTCCAGTGCATACATTCACGTACCACAGAAATCTAGATATCGATACCGTTATAGGTTGTCACTTATCACTTCGCGATGCGCGATCTGCATTTATGTTCGGTGCTTTCAAACACTGTCTTCGACACTCAGGGGGGCGTTTTATCAACGAGTTCGTCGGAGTTTTCACCGACGAATTTGCTATCAGTCAATCAGACGCAAGGATTTACGCTGACAACTGTCAAAAGCTAATGAAATCCTTGGTCTGATTGGCTGATAGCAAATTCGTCGGTGAAAACTCCGACGAACTCGCTGTGAAGCTGTGTGCCAGGATTGCGGGATCAGCCCGTCGTGAAAGTTCCACTTGCACTCAGACTGAGTCAGAAGCCTCTGATACGCCATGGTGGGTGAAACTCAACTTGTATGATATACAATTGTACCTACTTTTTATTCAGTTGCAAATGACATTCACTGAACGCTGAATTTATAACCTTCCAAATCCATGTAACGACTAACATTACCGTTACTCGAATTACCGCTGCGTTGCCGTTGATCATCATAACATCGCGATGAACGATGACAAAATTTAAAACAACCTTATTCACGTTTTTTCAGTGATTATTACAATAAATACTGACGTCCAACTTACGACAAGAAGTGTCTATGATGACTTGATGACTAGACCTAGACCTAGGCCTGATTAAGTCAATTAGTGAACGTGTACGGTGTAGACCCATAACGGGCCATATCAGTATCACTATCTTATCAATCAGTATGAACGTTTTCATTTTGGCGTTTATAAGTATTTTTAAGGTTATTGTTCCTCACTAACCCAGCCTCAACAAATAGTCGAATGAAATTTCTAGGAAGGGAAATCATGATCAATTCAAGATATGTTATCTGTTGTCCAATTGCAATCTCGAGATGTTAGCTTGGTGTCATTTCTCACATGTGTGATAATAATGTTCAGGGCAGGGGGACAGCACATAGATATAGGAATCGCATGTACATTTGTTCTGGTACTACTAGGCCTAGTAGTTTACTAGTAGTACAATTTGTACTATTACTACACTGTACTAACGTTTAGATCTATATAACTCTTACCGTCTAACTGTTAGTAGTAGCAAAGATTTATGTGATGTGAGAGATATTCGTAAATGCATCAGGAGCTTTCCCTCATCACTCATTGTAAAGAGCATGAAATTGAAGGAATATTTTACTGCACATCATGTAGATATCTAAATCAGCTGGCCCAACGAAGAAACCGACAGCCACATTACAGTAATTCACCGCCCAGCGATGTTTTTCTGCTCGCTGCGCTGGTATGGTGTCGCGGATCTCTCTCGCGGCAAGTAACCCGTTCCCTAGCGATCGGCCGAAAGATCGAGGCCGCGCCGGGCGGGCCGGGCTGGGCTCTCGGTACCCCACCATAATTATTATGCACTGCTTGTGTGTGTTCTCTCGGCTCTGCGCACAGCTGCTGTGAGATCGTGTGCTGACCGGCATGCAGGCGGCGATCAGCCACAAACGATGTAACCACAGAACTAGAGTTCTGACTAGAGTTAACCCGGCCACCGGAAGTTTTGATAGATGGCGCTCTTTACAAAAAGTTCTGGCATCAAAATAATGGCCAGTGCAGACCGGCTTTAAAAACATTATTTAAAATTTGATAAGATTTCGAATGATTATTAGCGCTCGGAAAAATAATCATCCAGAAAAGAAAAAAACTGTATCTTCAAAAAAAAAATCCAATGAGGTTCGTTATTCCAACCATAACCTTTTCAAATTGGGAAGTCGAGGAAAAAAGACTTATTTCGGTTGAAAATTATGCGATGTGATAAATGTCTAAAATCTGTTGCGGGGAGAGGGGACTGAGTTTATCCCGCGCCTCAGTATCACAAGTTCATATTTCCACCAACATTATTTCTAACTCTCACGTAAAAAAACAAAAAACAAAAAACAAAAAAAGAGCTCTGTTGGAGAGGAGGTTATGAGACGAACTTTGATTGTAATTTCACTTGCCCAAAAATAATATGTAAAAAAAATAAATAAATCAAAGAATATCAAAATTTGATCATACAGTTTTTAGATAAAATATTTCTTGTATCGCGCATCCTCTGGGTAATACATGAAAACAACCCTAAAGGGAAAAAATGCGTATTATGCTCCTAGTATTTTCGGTTTTACAGAGTATTTTTGTTGTTATATTTTTTTCATTCGGTAGGTTGGGAATATTGAGTCGGGGGGTATAATAATAAGGACTTACGTTGGTAGTACTTCAGTATTTCACTTGAGTTATCAAAGGAAAGGTGAAAATAGAAAATTAGACCGACATTTCATAACCCATTCCCCTCACCCACCCCCTTCCGTCCACCATCCACCGGTCGTACCTGCTCTGGGTCTGTACTGTATTAACTTGAAACTACACTCACCAATCGATATACTCATAGCAGCAACCTTTATCATTACCCTAGTTTAAGAAAAACAATGTAAAGATCCTTACAACGGCGCTACATCTGCAAAGTTTGGTTTAAATAAGTCATGAGCTTTTCGGAAATAAATGTTAAAATGTAAAAAAGTATATTCTACTCACGTCAGACGCGGGACGATTAAATGTTCGTATCAAGAGAATGTTATTTTACGTTAAATGTCACCGTCTAGAATATACGTGACCCGGCATCACAAAACCAAATGTCGAAAAACCATTACTGAGGGGTCAGGGGCAGATTCCGAAAGAACAGACTCTAAATCTTCGAATGGTGCATACCTCACATATTATGGACTTTCTTAACTTTGATAATGAAAAGAAAGTACACACTCTGGAAAATTGTTTACTGGGAAAGTAACCAATGTAAATCTAAAGGCCTAATTCTCATCAAGAAGTGTACTGAAAGGGACAAAAACAAAATGTAAAACTTCGTAATGACAAGAATTGCGGGACTGTCAAATTTAGCTGAAAATTTGCACATTTTTAAAGGTATATATATATATATATATATATATATATATGAAGAATTTGTTCGCAAAAACCGATAAGTCGCTTTTTGAAGATTATGAAGTACGGTCTCTATCATAAAGTACAAAATAATACCTTTTAAATGACATATTGGTCACTACATATAAAGGTACATTTTTGAAGTTATGGTCAAAAGAAGCAAAAATTTTATTATTATTCTTTTAATTTTTCTTGACCTTTAATCGCAAATATCTCCATTTGGTAAATATGGACTTGTCGGTTTTTGCGAACAAACTCTTCATATATATATATATATATATATATATGTATATACATATATATATATATATATATGTGACCGTGCACCTCAAAACGAACATAAAGTCGCACACACTGATTTTGCGTGAGGACTGAAAATAAGTAAAATGGGTCAACCTAGTCGAACTTGACTTTTTCATATTTTCTGAAAGAGCGGGTCTTCTTTTACATTATGCTAAAATTTGGTACCATAAAACGGGCAGGAAAGTGTGTTTTTTAGCATTTTATCTCGAACATTTTTGGTAGAATAGTGTGATTAGGTGTGTCTTTAGAATCCCCTTTTCATTTCTGAAAAACCTTGTCCACACTCTTCACTTTCAACTCTAATATCTGTTGACAGGATAGTGCTACTGCTTTGAAAGTTGGCATTGATTATGGACAGAATGTGTTAATGAGGCATGCTTAATTTCAGTTTAATCTGATAATCCCTTCATTGTTGTTACTCTGGTGGTTTACTTCCTGTTTTTTGTCCCATTCATCGCACAGCCAGCACGGTTTGGTAAAGATTAAGCGCTTGAATAGACACTGTACTTCAGAGCCTCTTTTCTCAGTTCACGCTTTTCCTGAGTTTGTGCTTTCTTTCCAATATTTAGATAGGTTAGGAGAGTCCATTTGATTTGAGTTATGCATCATTTTAAAGCTTAAAGTCTGCTCTTTCAGAATATGGTCTTAACTAAAAATTCATGTCTGGCGACTTTTTGTTTGTTTTGAGGTGCAGGGTCACATATATATATATATATATATATATATGTATATATATATATATATATATATATATATATATATATATATATTCATGACCATAGTCCGACCTCTCCTAGCCGGGTGCACGTCACGAGACCGACACCCACGAGTCATACAGCCCACAAGTTATACAGCTCACAAGTCATACAGCCCACGAGTCATACAGCTCACAAGTCATACAGCCCACCAGTTATACAGCCCACGAGTTCGACACTGAGTGAATAAAGCCCACGAGTTCGACATCAAGTAAAATAAGCCCAGGAGTTATACGGCTCACGAGACCGACACTACGCACAAAAGGCTCATTAGACGAGTTAGAAGAGTTGCCATCTCCGGCAGGGTGTTACCCCATCAATTGCCCCCCCCCCCCCCCCCCCCCACCCCCGAAATGATCAGGATCTTTAACTGTGTTTGCATGGGTGTGTGTTTGTGAAAAAAATGAACAAAGTACAGTAAAAGTGTGTAACAGATCTTTCCACAATAAACCTGCGAGGGTGTTGATTTAGTATCAATAAAAAAAATAACGTAATCGTCTATACAGGTAGCGTTAGGGATTCGGAAAAAAAAACAGATGCATCCATGAAAACAGCTATTGTATTTCACGATAAAATGTACTGTTCGGAGGAGAATAAGACAAGCCACAAAATTGAGGTGAATCCCTGCGATATAAAACGTTTTAATCAGTAGAATTACATTATAGTTACAGAGAAAATTACAGGTGGATCTTACTGCAAAACGTCAAAGCAGGAGGGTAGAATATCTAAAATAGAATAAGTAACTAGTGCATCGGGAAGAGAAGAGGTAAAATTTATATCTTGTCCATCTTGCAGCCAAAAACTGGGAAAGCCTATTAGAATAGCACAATGGCATTATCAAAGCTCTAAAATCAATCCATACATCGTTATTGTCCTCGTTTAAATTCATTTGTGTTTTTTGTCTCTTTTTTTTTTGGGGGGGGGGGATGAAGAATACTAATTCTTCAATTTTTTTTAGGGGGGGGGGGCGGGGACATGAAGAATACAATTCAATTTTTCTACTTGATAGCAATGTCGCTCCCTGACACACTTGCCCCCCCCCCCCTCAGAAGTATGTAGAAATACATATTTGATGACGTTCATAATTATGTAGATGGTCACCATCTTTCAACTGATAGCGTTACGAAATTACACCCGCCAGTATGTTATTTTTCCGTTCATGGAACACCCTGTACAGGTGATTGACATGTAGATGGCGCTGTTTATCCTGTCGGTCTCGTGGGTCTTCTTTGCGTACTGTCGGTCTCGTGGGCTTTCTTTGCTTAGTGTCGGTCTCGTGAGCCTATTTAGCTTAGTGTCGGTCTCGTGGGCCTTTTTTGCCTACTGTCGGTGTCGTGGGCTTTCTTTGCTTAGTGTCGGTCTCATGAGCCTTTATTGCTTAGTGTCGGTCTCGTGGGCTATGTTTGCTTAGTGTCGGTCTCATGAGCCCTTTGTGCGTAGTGTCGAACTCATGGGCTGTATGACTCCTGAGCCGTATAACTCGTGGGCTGTATGACTCATGGACCTATTATCGATGTCGGTCTCGTGGACCGTATGACTCGTGGGTGTCGGTCTCGTGGGATGCCCCCTCCTTGCCTCCCTCCCTTCATCCAGATGTCCCTGGTATCAGTATGCAATCTCGGCATGATTTTTTTTGATATAGTTAATTACATGGGGAAAGGGGATTTCAAATTCATCAAATATCCTGAAAAAGCGCACAGGAATCACATATTACCAACTTTATTAATATTGCAATTGTCATCTAGATAACATGCATTTAGACGTCCACGAACGTCACCCCCAAACCACCTCTACTGAACACAGATAGAAAACCTTTCGTTGAATCCTGGCACGGTACAGGCAATGTTCATTTAGCAAATCATCAAAGAATTATGAGCACAGACAAGCTGAAGAGGAGGTGGCGTGATTACTCTAAAATTGATAAATTGGGTGAGCAGGTTCATGTATAAATCATCGAGTCTCCCAAATCCTGCCAAATCCCTTATCCCTAGTACCGATCCCGACCTGTCCGGGTAGGAGAGGTCGGACTGTACTTATAATTTTCAAAGTAGTAGTATCAACTTCATATATATATATATATATATATATATATATATATACATATATATATATATATATATATATATATATACATACATATATATGTATATATAAATATATATATATATATATATGCTCTTATTTCTGCGGCGTCAAAAATATCTCGGAAAGTGTTTAATGTAACTCGGAAATGGCGCCAGCTGGGAGTCAACTCCTTCCGAATGAAAGCTACTCGGACTTCCGAGTCAAGTGATTTCATTCGGATTCCGAGTCACTTTCCGAGTCATTTCTGTGGCGTCAAATTAACTTGGATAGTGTCAAATTTGACTCGGAAATGGGGTCAGTTTGGTGCAATCTATTCCAACAAAATGACACGGATTTCCGAATCAAAAGATCACAATTTCACTCTGATACGGTGTCGTTTCCCACATTGTAAGTAACCCATTTTGGTGTAGTAATGACTCGGATTTGGTGTGCACTTTTCGAGAGGAATGCAGAATGGATGAATACATAGGAGTTTTCATCGGTGAGTACCCACCTCATTCACAACACTCATATAAATAATTGCCTCAAACTTGGTCTAAACAGTCAGTTTTATTTAGGGCAAAATGAACTTTCGACACGGACACATTGACTGGTAATGCCGTAGCCGTAGGCGGCCGTACGGTAGCTCGAATTAGCAATCAAGATCGTATGTGTATTTTATGCGTGCACAGTGGAGGTGTAGCTAGGTAGGTTCACATCTATTGTAGATTGGTTCTAACGTATAGCATATAGCCCAGGCCTACGTACAAAAGGTACAAGCTACCGTACGGCCGCCTACGGCTAAGCCATTACCACTCAATGTGTCCGTGTCGAAAGTTCATTTTGCCCTAAATAAAACTGACTGTTTAGACCATGTTTCAGGCAATTATATATATGAGTGTTGTGAATGAGGTGGGTACTCACCGACGAAAACTCCTATATATTCCTCCATTCCGCATTCCTTTTGAAAAGTGCACACACAATTGTCCATCTTGAAGACAAAATGTCGCAAGACATCTCGCAGCCGCGGCAGATCGTCGAGAAAGGACGCTTTTTCTTTTCGCGGGGGTACTACGTCACATAGGACACATGACATGTTTTGACCAATCGTAGCGGGCGTATGTCATGTACACCGCGCTTGGTATTTCTGATGTGACTCTGTGCAGGTGTAAAAAGTCCGATAACCAAAATGATATCTCGGATTTGAGTCAGAAGTACACGATTGGTGTTAAATTTACATGGATTGGAGTGAACATTCTTTTACTCGGATTCAGAGTTGAAATCTTGACTCGGCAGAAATAAGAGTGTATGTGACCGTGCACCACAAAACGAACAAAAAGTCGCACCCCTTGGTGAAAGGGTGAAACGGGTCAACCAAGTCAATTTTTAGTTTTCCATGTTTTCCATGTTTTCAAATGCATACATTTGTGTTTACCTCGCTTCGTGTGACAAACGATCAGCTTTATTCTTTCATATGCTACCACGATGATGAACAGCTTCCGTACTATTTCAATATTAACTTGTCGTGAAGTAACTTTGTAAGGCCTAGACCCTATAGTCAAAATACCTCAGGCTCTGAATCCGAAAGTTTCGGCGAAAGGCAATAGATCTATGTGTGTTGTGTTGGATAAACGTCAGGTTGTAACATGTTAGACCCTATAGGCCTACTAGATCTAAGTCTAAGTTTAAGACTTGTCTAGACAGTAGCGTTTGAGTCTTGCGTCGCTTTTCTAACGTTAGATTTAACGCTAATCAGAACTTTCATGGTCCGTATACCGAAAGTCTAAAGAAAGATCTAGTGTAGCACTAGAATAGGGCTAACGATAGGGCAGACATGTTTATAAAACTAAGTAAGAAGTCTAAAACTAAAACTTAACCACTTAGAATCATAACAGTTTAGTGAAGTGTCAATGTTCAATCATCTACTCCATACCATACTGTCTTAAAATTAAATAGCTGACAATAGATTATGTGAAAAACAGGTAAATGGACAAAATAGAGACAGTTAAGAATAAGTTGTATCTTAATTTTTATCTAGACCCTAGTGAGACTTGGTTGCGTAATGTTGCATGTATGATCCTACGCTGCATGCTACAACTTACAAGTAAAAAAAGTTAGGCCTAGCCCTATATTACAAATTTACATGATATAAAAAACTTTGGTTCGATCCAGAAGGAATAGGCCTAGAGAGCGGATGTAACTTCGATCTAGACCTAGGCCTAGATGTATTTTTTTTTCGAATTAAAGAGTCCTGTCTCGTGTAGGGCTTCATAATAGACTAAACCTTCTAGGCTATTTTTTTTTCTGTCAGTATCGGGCATGTATAGCCTGAGGCTGTGGACTAGTGTAGCCTGCTACGTAGCCAGCTTAGAATAAACGAAAAACTAGTCTAGATCGATCTAGGTCCTGACATCCGATTTAAATTTATTTTAGTCTAGACAGACGATCTAGCCTAGACTGCACAGATCTAGATCTAGATGCTAGTTAGCGGCTAGGCCATGTAGCATCACATTACAGCCCTGGCAAGCTTCATATTAAACACGTAACGTTACAGCTACATCGGTCTGGGAATGTTTTACTTTTTAGGTTTGAGCTGCAATCTGAAAAGGCAAAACGTTCCAAGAACGATCTGTTATTTGTTAATGTTATGAAGCCTGCTCTGTAGTCAGGGCATAAATGGGGTAATTGAGGATGCATCCCCCAGGGCCCAAGGTTGAGGATCATGAATACTTGTACAATGATGTGTACATGCATACATAATTATGGCAGAAGATGCATTAATCCTAGTCATCCCGCTGTAAGTGTAGATACTGCGTTTCTCCTTGGGGAAATTCGTTCCATTGTAGATACTGCGTTTTTCCTTGGGGAAATCAGTCAATTGCATGGGGTTCCCCCAAAGTATCTACATTTTCATCAATAACTTAAAAACAAAACAAAAACACAAAATGATATTTTCCAGGAAAATTGGTAGCTAGATAGACTAAAACTTCACAATGAAGGATTTTTTCAAAAGAGTATATTTTCCAGGGGCTTTGGCAAAAATATAAAATGGTGAATATCTCGGTTGTTGAAAAATAGAGCTGGATGTAGATACTGCGGGGTTTTTTAGGGGGCAGAGTGGTTTACATCCTGTTTTTGTCCCATTCGTCGCACAGCTAGCACGGTTTGGTAAAGATTAAACGCTTGAATAGAAAGATAGACCCTGTACTTCAGAACCTCTTTTCTCGGTTCGCATTTTTCCAGAGTGAGCGCTTTCTTTCCAATATTTAGATAGGTTAGGAGTGTCCATTTGAATTGAGTTATGCATCATTTTAAAGCTTAGAGTCTGCCCTTTTAGAATCTGTCCTTAACTAAAAATCCATGTCTGGCGACTTTTTGTTTGTTTTGTGGTGCAGGGTCACATATATCAGTCCAGAGTGAACTGTGCATTTTTTTTTTGGATGAAAAAATAACACGGTTATACATTGCGTATTGTATTAAAAAAGTTATCTAACTTTTTAGGGATACTCTTTTAGAATTGCCAGCTATAGAGAACGATATGTTGTTTGTGAGGAAATTGGAACTCTTACTCTTTCCAATGTTACCTGATTTTGTTGATAAATATCATTCACGACTGAACACTGTCATGAACTCTAAAGGCTGCATTAACAAATTGCTCGTTTTTTCAAGTTTGTGCGTTATTGTGAAGGAAATGTGCATGTAATACTGCGTGGATGTGATCTGTCCTTGAAAATGACCCAATCATTATGCCAGCCGGGACGACTGCAAATTCGTGTTTCTCTGAGCCTTTTTATGCTATATAACCTTCAATGTGGCCGTGTTGTCGATAACTTGGTCCTTCCCATAAAGAAAAAAAAAATCGCTATCATTGTTTTTTCCTCTCTCTCTCTCTCTCTCTCTCTCTCTCTCTCCATATTGAAGACATGATTTGGCGCTGCCCCGTCAATGTACAGGCATGCTAACCTGGTAACATTAAACTGCACATTACTTGAATATGAAACCATTCTGAAGTAAATAATTTTCATACAACAATAGATCTTGTATTCGCAAGAATTGGAACAATCATCCCCTAGCATTCCCACTGATTTCCACTGATCAGTTACTTGCTATCCTCTTTAATACTAATTTTGGAGTTTGACTGATGGAGTGGATGGTGGAACACTTGTTACCTTTCCCTTTGCATGCGTGATCTCTATTATACATTGGTAAAGCTGTCTTGAGTAGATTCGTCTGATGATACGTTGGGCTTTCTCCATTCCCGGATTTGTGGATTTTGATCCCATGATGTCGCGAGTGATGACATCGGTCGCCTTGCAGAATGCTTCCTCGTCTTTCCAGCAATCTAGAAGGTTAAACATCCTTCGCAAACAAGGCACCCAAGGAGAAGGACAAACGATGGATAGCAGTTATGATATGTTTACGGCATATTCAGTTATATTACGATACGGTTTTACATACAAGAACCTTCTTTCAAATATGGGGCGAAAAGATATTTCCTTTTCGGTTTTGGTTTATTTTCACTATCAACCTTGTTAAACCAACCATCAAAGAAAGTATATTACTAATTAGATGGGGGAAATGAAATATTTCAGAAGGTGTGGCTGGGGTGTGAAATGAAGTAGGAGGTACAGAAGGAAGAAATAACGAGTACCCGCATAAAAATGACATTGAGTAGTGACGGTTGCGTTTATATCACAGAGTGCAAGAGCGAGCTATGTATCTTAAAAAAAAATAGTGATCATGCATATATAGGTAATGACCTGGTCTGGCGTATATTCATTTCGGCGCAAACAAAACGACAATTTATGGCCATGAACCATAAAACAAACGAAAAGTCGCACCCCTCGTTTTTAAGTGAGGACACACACACAATAAAAAGGTGAAATGGTTCAACCAAGCTAATCATGAGTTTGGCATATTTCCTGAAAGAGATATCCTTCTTCTGCACTTTTTTTTTTTAGTTTGGGATGTTAACATGAATGGGAAAGTGTGTTTAAGCATTTTTTTTTTCTACAACCCTTTGATTAGGTGAATGATAAGGTATGTCTTAGAGGCCACTTTTCAAATCTTAAAATCCCTTACACACTCTTTATTTTCAAGTTTAATAACTTTTAAAAGGAGTGCGCAATCTTTCTGAAAGTTAGCATAAGTCGTGGGCAGAATGTGTTAGTATAACATGCTTAATTTCAGCTTAATCTGATAATCCCTTTAATGATGTTGCTCCGGTGGTTTACATTCTGTTGTAAGACGGAAAGATGCTACCCTGAACACTGGTTCATTTAGAAATCCAGTCCACCCCAAACCCTGTTCACAATTCCCGCAGTTTCAAAGTTCCTATATCTTTTCATTAGCAATGTCATTGAACTTCCCTGTAAACTCCTGTTTACAATTCCCACACTTTAATAGTTCTTACATCCTTTCATTAACAATGTCATCAAACTACCAAGCAAACTTCCAATGTAAAAGCCCACCATCACAATATACTCCTTCCTCTAGTAATCCGCAATGAACTTAATACTTAATCCTTTCTTTTGTTCTGTAAGTAATTCAAACTCCTGTATTTACAGTTCCCACAGTCAGTCCTTTGTCCAGTTCTGCTACATTATTGTAACCAAAGTAATTCTTTCATCAGAGACCCATCTCAGTACCTCACATGGTTAGATGGATCATTCTGGATTTCCCCCTCTTGGGGACAAGTCCTCACGGGTGATACTCCCTAGCCATATCCATATGGCTACCAAGCGAAATAAGGGAGTCTGCGTGCATAATATACACTTGTTGTTATTCTATGCTGGATACATGTGTTGTTATTCTACGCTGGATACATTATAGATATTACCAATAAATGTGCACTTGTCTAAATTGCATATCATGGTATGAACCTGGTTTTCCTTCGCATCTGAACGTATTGAAAGAGTTGTGATTGTACCACGCTACATCACCCGACAAGGGACACACAATTCACACTCTTACACTGTGTCATGTCACTTTCATGGCACAGCTAGCACAGCTTGGTAAAGATTAAAGGCTTGAATAGATCGTGTACTTCAGAGCCTCTTTTCTCAGTTCACACTTTTTCCAGAGTTTGTGCTTTGTTTCCAGTATTTAGGTCACTGTAGGTAGGTGAGGGGAGTCCATTTAAATTGAGTTAAACATCATTTCAAAGCTTTGAGTCTACTCTTTCAGAATCTGCCCTTAAATAGAACTCCATGTCTGGCGACTTTTTATTAGTTTTGTGGTGCAGGGTTACATGTAGGTTGTCGTTAATGTCAATGTAGACTAGTTAGATATTTTTTTTTTCACTTACTCTAATGAAAGCTGTGACGAATATGTGACATTCAGATCACAGCGTAAGTTTGATGGTCAGATGTTTAATTGCCAGACAATCAGACAAATTGCCTATAGTTGCAACACAAAAATAATACACATACTGATCATTGATTAACGGTTACACACCAATTATATACGAGCCAAGGATTAGTTTTGAAGCCCAGCTAGAATACAGACAAACTAGATGGGGGGGGGGGGTGGGGGCAGATTTGACATCGGCGGACTAATTATTTGAAATCGACCAGAATTGATGAAGCGCTTTGTGGAAAGTTGTAAGCGTATGAGGTATTTGCTAAGATGTTTTTGCTGCCAAGTATAGAGTTATTATCATTATATGTGACGGTTTTGGTTATATTAACTGAGATGAGGCTGTACATTTCATTGATTGAACAGCTGAGGTACAAGATGGATAAGATGCAATTCATGTATTTTCAACGATTTATGAACATGAAATGTGTAAAATGTGTAAACGAATATCCAGGTTAAAACAGATCGAAGAGCCATCTTTTGTATCTGCAAACTCCTTTCAATACATAAATATCGGACCTGAGCCATAACAAGCAGTTCATAGTTTGAATGTGACATAATAAATGTGTGATTAATAAAGCTTGAATCGCATATTGGATGGAATGAAAGACTTCATAATCTATAGTTTATACACTTTCTGTTTTCTGTTTGTTTGGTTGTTTTTTTACTGAGAAAACAGTATAACTTTCAATGTCTTTTTAGCAAGGTAATGATATATTTTGAAGGAATTCGTAAGTCTCCATTTTCCAAAGAAGATTAATTCTCATCTAAACAAATACATGATTCCATGATAGTTTTCAGAGTTCAAATATTGTATTATCCCCTACGATTTTTCGCAAGAGTTTAAATCAGAAAACTTACTCATTTTTTCCTTGAAATTTGAGATGTTTATAAGCCAATCGAAATGCATGTCTGTACCTGGCAAAACAAAGGGAAGTTAATTCTGTAAAACTTTCAGAGCAGACATGTATTCGCTGTATAAATACACATTATTATCATTAAAAAATGACGATATGACACCAGTCCTTTTCTCCATACACTCTGCATTTTAACACATAAAATAACCTTGTATAAACTTTCATTATGTGAAGTATGGCTGATAAGCATCTTTGAACGTTTGTTACGGCATACATTGTCTCAACTGCACAATTTGTCGCATGGCGACAAATTGTGCATAGGGTTGACAGCACAAATTGTCTCCTGCCCTCGAAGCACATTTGGGGGTAATAATCGTCCTTGACATAGGCATTAATTTCAACACATAACTTTACATGGCTACACACATGCAAACAATGTGGTGTGGGTTTGAGGGACGGGTGTGTGTGTGAGTGTGTTAGTGTGTTTGGAGTGGGTAGATGATGGGAGAGTTTAATGGGGATAGGTGTGTACGTGGGTGTATGCGTAAGGAATGTGTGCGTGTGTGTGTGTGTGTGTGTGTGTGTGTGTGTGAGTCTGTGTGTGTCTCCATGTCTGTGTGCTTGTGTTTGTGTTTAGGCGGGGAAAGAATCAGCAGATGGAGAGGGGTGGACTCGAAAAACAAAAAAAAAACAAAGAGACATACATAGACACAGGGCCTACATATACACACTACATGCAAGCATATATATATATATATATATATATATATATATATATATTGATATATATTGATATATATCTAAATATAACATTCATGAACACATATACACACACACACGCACACACATAGAGACAAACCACTACCACTATATAACCATCACACATGCACACAGATTCCACACAGACACAGACACAGACACACACACACACACAGCTATGCGCACACGTATACACAAGTCACATATCCTCGCCTACACACCACACACCGCACAAACCATGCAACCTCCACA
Source organism: Diadema setosum (assembly GCA_033980235.1). Lineage (NCBI taxonomy): Eukaryota > Metazoa > Echinodermata > Echinoidea > Diadematoida > Diadematidae > Diadema > Diadema setosum. The sequence continues at coordinate 577,030 of JAWLSL010000027.1, forward strand.
CACACACACACACACACACACACACACACACGCACACACACATTAACGTACACATCACATCTACAAGTCATACCCACCCCACCCAAGCATAACGCATGAACAACCACCTCAACCACACATTTCATGGTGCATTTCAGCAGTAGCTTCTGCAGCTTGAAGAGAACATTCAAGCGACGACAATTTGTGCAGGTATATTTCATTTTACCTGCACAAATTGTCCCCTGTAAAGTAAACAAAATTGGGAACTGCAGGAGCAGCCCAGTTTGTCGCCAGGTGACAAAATTGTGCAGGGGCGACAAATTGTGCCTAAAACACCCTGCAAGACACATTGTCGCACCGCGGCCTGTTATAGGGGGCGACAATTTGTGCAGGGGTGACAATTCAGGCGCGGTGGAGCACCCCAATTATCTCGCAGAAATCCATCGGCAGCCGAGCGTCATTTGCATAAAGTAAACAACATGTACTCGCGTAGTTGAGAAAAAGTAAACAACTTCTCAAGCTAATAACAATTTAAGGAAACCTATTTTCGAATTAAAATTGAGTTAGTTTGAATTTGAAAACATGTGCGTATATGCACATATAACATATTAAAGGATTTGACAATGATAAAATGTGAAATTTTAGCGAAAACCTGGCGAGCAAAATTACCAAAAATATGCCTCGAAAATCATCCTAAAATTCACGAAGTGTGATTGCGGAACCAAAGCGCCATTCGAACAAAGTACACCGAAATTTATTTATCTGCTTGCATTTTAAATGTCATACCGTAATATTCCCGGCCATGGTTGTGTCGGAAAAAAAAAAAAAACAGAAGGTGATGTCAAAAATGACACGAACGCAAAGCGTGCAGGTCGGTCTCATGTCCATTATATCCATCGCGTGACTGTAGCGTTGCATGTCACAGCACACACAACGCTTTGCTGCATGCAGCGTGCGCGGCAGCAGCTCAGCAGTCACCGCCGTGCGACACTCAGCACAATTAACTGCGTCACATGCAAACCATCAATGAGCACGAAATCCTGAATCTCACGTACCACGCATGCCCAATATTACGGGAAAAGAAATGACGTCATTTTCAATTGTTTCGCTGACTACAATTTTCTATTCCAAACCCTGTAGAAACAAGTTGATTTCTCAAAAAGTACAGGTGGAACCAAGCGAAAACTTTCACCATATATGGATTAAGGCCTGATAAACTTATGTTGCCAATTTTGAACACATTGGAGCCCGGCCATAGTCCAGTCGGAAAAAAAAACAGAGAGCATGTTTTGCGATAGGTGATTTTCAAAACGCTTTAATATCTCAAGTTCTAGTGCAGCAAATTTCATAATTTTTTCATCAAAAGGAAGGTTTTTAAAAACTTAGATAGTGTGGGAAGTTTGAGTTTACTAGCGGCACGCATAGCGGCACAAGGAGAAGGTAAAGATTTGACTTTTTCATGCACACAGTTTCGGGCAGCCGTGGATGTCCGTTGGAAATTCAAATAGAACGGGCGATAATGAGATGCAAATTGGGGTGCTCCACCGCGCTTGAATTTGTGCCGCAACAGACATTCTTTTAGCAAATCACATTCCATATCACAAATTATAGAATGGGTAGCGAGAATCCTGCGATCTGATTGGTCGAGAGCTATGTGTTGATTTTTACTGGCCGCACGCTACGTACGCTGAGTCACAGTGGTAAACATGTTATCGCGCACTTGTAGCAAGAGTACGCGTACTTGTAACAAAGGTTTGCGCACTAAGCAAGCGTTCGCGCACTTGGTTGGTCATGCGTCCAGTAAATATACCGATGCATGGCTGGCCGTGCGTCCAGTAAAAACTGATGCATGCTCGTTTACGGCAAGCCAAAAGGAAATGCATCCAGTAATTTTGTCATCGGGTAACACGATAGAAAATGGGTTTTTGACAAGAAAATTACCCATTCTATAAATCAGATGACGCACATGTCTTTTCGTGCGTCAGCCGGAATATAGTGTGCATGCGGTAACTATGGAATTTAGCCTAAACCCACTCGGCTTCGCCTCGTGGGTTAAGCATTCCATACTTACCTTATGCACACAATTCCGACTGACGCACTCAGACCTGTGCGTCATTTGCATACTGCTGCAGTTGGAAATGTTACTCGAAGCCGTGGAAACGGAAGCATTCATCACGGCATTAATGTACTCCCATTCGTTTGTCTTGCCTAAAATTTAGACCAGAACTCTGTTTTCACTTGATTCATCAATCCAGCATTCAGTAGACAATGCAATCTGACTGAAAGATTCACATTACTGAGTATTCCTTACATAATTGATATCGAAGTTGTCACTCTGTGATGATAAGCTGCGTAATGAAGCCGTCGCCTAGTAAGAAACAGGTGATTGAGATCACTTGCAACCTATTGAAGAAAAATAGAAATAAGAATAGATGCAATTTTGAAAATTAATCATTGAAATAACATGTTATTGGATATTACTCCTGTCATGAAGAGCACATCCAAGACGATCCTCATATCCAAACTGGCTACCCAGCTTTTAAAGTCTTTGCTAAAAGGAAGACAGTATACGTGACTTCACAACCATGTTTCTTGAATGATTACTGTTTTCTGAGTGAGGAGAGATTATATAAGTATATATGAAGAGTTTGTTTGCAAAAACCGATAAGTCCATATTTGCCAAATGGAGATATTTGGGATTAAAGGTCAAGAAAAATAAAGGGAATAATAAGAAAATTTTTGCTTCTTTTGACCATAACTTCAAAAATATACCTTTATATGTAGTGACCAATATATCATTCAAAAGGTATTATTTTGTACTTTATGACAGAGATTGTACTTCAAAATCTTCAAAAATGGACTTATCGGTTTTTGCAACAAAGCCTTCATTAATATATATATATATATATATATTATATATATATATATATATATATATATATATATATATATATGTGTGTGTGTGTGTGTGTGTGTGTGAGCCTGCACCTCAAAACAAACAAAAAGTCGCCAGACATCAATTTTTAGTTAAGACCTCATTCTGAAAAAGCAGACTTTACGCTTTAAAATGATGTATAACTCAAGAGGCTTTGAAGTACACTGTATATTCAAGCACTTAATCTTTACCAAACCGTGCTGGCAGTGCGATGAATGAGACAAAAAAAAAAAAGGAAGTAAACCCCCAGAGTAACAACAATGCAGAGATTATTAGATTAAACTGAAATTAAGCATGCCTCATTAACACATTCTGTCCATAATTAATGCCAACTTTCAAAGCAGTAGCACTATCCTTTCAAAAGTTATTAGAGTTGAAAGTGAAGAGTGTGGATAAGGTTTTTCAGGAATGAAAAAGGGATTCTAAAGACACACCTAATCACACTACTCTACCAAAAATGTTCGAGATTAACTGCTAAAAAACACACTTTCCTGCCCGTTTTATGCTACCAAATTTTAGCATAATGTAAAAGAAGACCCGCTCTTTCAGAAAATATGAAAAAGTCAAGTTCGGCTAGGTTGACCCAATTCATTTATTTTCAGTCCTCACGCAAAATCAGTATGTGCGACGTTATGTTCGTTTTGAGGTACACGGTCATATATATATATATATATATATATATATATGAAGAGTTTGTTTGCAAAAACCGATAAGTCCATATTTGCCAAATGGAGATATCTGCGATTAAAGGTCAAGAAAAATAAAGAGAATAATAAGAAAATTTTTGCTTCTTTTGACCATAACTTCAAAAAAAAAATGTACCTTTATATGTAGTGACCAATGTATCATTTAAAAGGTATTATTTTGTGCTTTATGACAGACATCGTATTTCAAAATCTTCAAAAATGGACTTATCGGTTTTTGCAAACAAACTCTTCATATATATATATATATATATATATATATATATATATATGGGTGAAAACGTTGAACGATGTACATTGGCCATTTTCGGGCTTTTCGATATTCAAACCCTTGTTAAATTGTAACCTGGGGGTATTTTTCATGGTTTTAGGTATCATTTGGTAGGGGAGGGTTGTACCTTTCAGAAAGTATATGCTTTGTAGTGTTCTTACTATATTTTTTTTAAATAATGCCTTGAAGCTGAAAAAAATTGACAAAAATGCATATTTTGGGATAAAATCCCAGAATCACACGTCTTAATTTTTGTTCTAATGCAATTCTACAGCTTTGTTTTTCCTTGTGAGTACTTCAACTATTTAATCAAGTACTTCTGCCATGAACGTGTGTATTATTTATCTTATCAGGAAACGTTGAATTCACTTATGTCTGAAAAAGAACGTCTCTGAATTAATTTTCTTTTCCTTGACGCCAAAAATTCAGGATGACTATGAAAACATGTAAGGCCATATTTATTTAGCGTCTTATCCTTACTACCATTCCATCAAAATTTGTGAGTGAGCTGTGTGAAATAAACGTGTGGCGGCTCATTAAAGAAAATCATACTGAATAACCATCAGAGATGTTCAGTTGTTTAATGATGTCATGAATGAAAGTGGATTATACTTGAGATAAAAAGTGGTTATCAGTATGTCAGTGTGAGCCAGGCGACTATGATGATTGGCAGCTTTAGTAGCATACTGTCCACAAAAATGAGTTCTGGTTGAAAAACCGAATTGGTGAATGTCTCTGATCAAAACGAATGTCCCTGATTGAAAGTCTCTAAAGGGATATTCCCTCATCTGACACTTTCGCACTACATGATACTTTATTTGCATGCTTATTTTAGGCACTGATGAGCCATCCTGGAATCGAGTCAGCACAGTTCAACGACAGATATGCCCACAAATCTCGAAAATGTGAGTAATAACAAAAACTTTCCTGGTGTTTGTGCCGATTTATTAGAATTATTATTCCGTAGATTTGCCAATCAGTATCATTTGTGAAACTATGTATTTTAATCTTTGGATTAGAGGTAAATTAAAAAAAGATAGACAGTAAATATGTAAGAATCTGCACGAAGATCAAAGACCGCACGTCTCTGAGCAAAATGAAAAACGTCTCTGAAAATTACTGTTTCATGAAATAAAGACATTCACTGTACAAATTATGAGAACATTAAAGTAAATTTATGTCCGGGTGGGCTCAGTTAGTATAATAGGAACAAGTAGAACCAAGTTAACACGGGCGTGTTATAATATTAAGAAAAATGAAGCTTCCTGAAGATGTTGAAAAATGTAAAAGAGTTTCAAATTTAAGATTTTCTGTTGATTGAGCAAGTGTAAAAACACATAGCCAGGACAGAAACTATGTTTTATGACTAGTAATAGGTCAATAGTCTATAATTATTATGTAGTAGTCACTTTAGTTTACGTATTTTTTTGTGAGAGAGGCAGAAATGTAAGAAAAACAGGTTTAGGTCAGAGACGTTCTCTGAACAAATAGGATCTGCTCTCAAACCAATATCAATGACCCATCATGGCGAATTGGTGCCTATGTTTGTAGCACATAGGTTCCTCAATCCAAATATAGTGCCAATATCTTGTAAAAATCAAACCCATTAAGTACTGATAAGCAAAGATGTTTACGTCAGAGACGTTACACTGAACGTTTTACACATTTTCAACTACTACGATAAGGAGTAGATCTTTCATTATTCCACAGTATATGACCCTCGTATACATACATCGTTCTAGGTAATTTACGCAATCTAAAAACAATGTTGGTTTTATGATTTTGATCAGAGACGTTCATTTGTGCGCACATTGTTCTTACAGTGCATTATAAATCTATGTTATTATTATTTTAACTCTATCTTTTTTTTTTCTTACAGCAAGATGGGAAGACCGGATGGATTTTAAACGCTCCGAATATTAGAATTTTGTCCTGCTCAGGATCTTTATGCTCAGTCATGTTCATGGAGCCTACAAGTTCCAGACTACGGCCGTGGTACTGGCAAGACCGGACGGACATCTTGGAGGTGCCATCTGTTTACAAAATAATGACTATCCCAAACCCTGTTTCAGGTAGCAAGCGACGCAGTTGCTACCACGCACTGATTGAGGACATGGAATACCAAGTGGAGGGGAAATACAATTCAGTGTTAAAATGCGGACTCTGTTTTTAATGCTCATCATTACGTTTGCTTTTGAGCCTGTAAAATCTGAGGCTTACACGCTAAGAAATTTGAAATTTTGTAATTTGTAACAATAGCAGCACACCTGCGGTGCATACTTGCACCCCTAATTGTGCCTAATTGCACCCTTAACTGCCTTTTTGAAGATTTGCTAATTTCTGCAAACAAGTTCTCGTACAATTGATAAGAATATGCAAATGAGTGAGCTACCCATGTCATAACCTCACAATTTTCCATTGATCGTGTAAAAAAGAATAACGACAATTCAATTTTTCTGTCTTTGAAATCTGAAACATGATTCTATTCCTAGTTGATTACCTTCAGAATAGTGATCAGTTAGACATACCTGGATTTAAGCCTCGGGCATAATTATGTTTCAATGAAAAATTGAAAATTTCAAAATGTTTATGTGCAAACATTATGGCAAGTTGTGAGGGTACGACAAGCTCAATTTGCCATTTGCATATTCATAATGACCGTTCAAAAATTGTTTCCTGAAAAATTAGCGAAACTTCAAAACGTCAGAACTTCCTTATTTTTCTTGAGCCCGTAAGATTTTATTCTTTCTTATCAGCGGCTAGCTCATATTTGGGCTGAATTTCCCCTGTAATGACTCTTTTTCTCTTAGAAGTAAGGTGAGATATTCTAGTGGTATTATTTTTGAGGTTTGTAAGTCAAATACATGAGAAAAGAATAAATACTAACATCTGTGATGAAACAAGAAAACGTCTATTAAGAATGTCCCTTTACTCAGTTTCCTCTACAACACTACTTATGTATCGCCTTCGAGTAGAAAGAAGGATTGATAATCCCCTACCGATGTGACAGGTAAAATGTGATATTGTAATGTTATCATTGTCAACCTCTTGAAAGAGGTTTTCAGTTCATTTTTGGTCAAACGTTTGCTGTACCACACCGTTGATATTCTTTTGAGTTTGGCGTTTGCAATTTATATCTGCCATAGTATACAAAAAAGCACAGCGGAATTTGATGCTTCTAGGATGAGTATAGGTTAATTACAGCTTTCTGAGACGACATCATGACAGTGGCCCAGGTATACGGTCCCTAATAAAAATCCGAACTGGCCTGGCATACACATACAATCATATTTGAGGTATAGTGGTCAAATTAAAATAGTATTAGTAAATTCGTGTTTAACTTTGTTATAGATTTGGACTACATTTGAAAGAAAACATAAACAATATTGATAGCGTGTGGGCACACCTTCGTATACACCGGAAGGTGAAATACAAAGTAGTGGTCATCATAAACAAAAACAATTCTTGACATATGCCTCGGTAAATGATTTCTCAATGAATGTGGAATGTTGAGTTACGAGCATCTTTTGAAATAGGGAGTTTGGTGTTTAATTCTAGTGATAACTTACAGCTGAAACGTCCCTGATGAAAAAGCGAATGTCTCTGATATAAACAAATAATTTAGGTAAGGTAGTCAAAATTGCAAGTATTTCATGTAATTTTTATTTGTCTGTCATTCAAAAGTGTTGTAAGATATGAATAATATAACAAGGACAGTTTTGTTGATTTTTGGAGTAGAAATCAAAATTCCGCTTACAATTTGGAGGTTTGTAGTTACAATCGGTTATTATGAAAAATAATTAAAGTTTAAATTACCATTCTGAATTGTTGACAAAAGATAAACATGCGTTTAATAAAAGAATAGTGTTGTTTGTTCACAAACCTCGTAATTATGGATCAAAGGACATCGTTTTTATTGTCTATGTCTGAGGAACGTCTATGAGTGAAACCTGAACGTCTCTGATCAAAACATGGTTTACTTTCAGCATCTGTAAAGGGTTTTTATGGGGATTTGACCAAACGGAATGCACTAAATTCATTATTAGTATCTACTGAACATTAACATTTAAACAAATGAGACCCCTGCTATATGTTTTGTTCAAATGAGATGAAAGTGAAGATAAGAATATAAAAATCTCTGCCTAAATGACAAAAACCCAACTTTTATTTCAACTTCCGTGTGTATTAGCTTTTGTAAACTTCACAGGAGGTAAACAATATTTTAAGAACAAATTAACACAGTTTTCAAAAGCATGAACAAGATGAAAATATATTCTTTTGAATGTTTTTCTACCCTTCATATGAATTTTCACTAAAACAATGTTTATTTTAGTCAGAGACGTTTGCCAATATGTCACAGTTCTATCTAACCTTGAATAAAAACAACACCCTTGGAGATATCCCAGTATAATCGGGTTTGCAAGAAAGCTGATATCAATGACATTTGACTGAGATATATTTATATCATTGAGTCACGTTTTTTTAATTTTGACCTCTGATTTGCCCAATTGTACATCGTTCAACGTTTTCAGCCATATATATATATATATATATATATATATATATATATATATATATATATATAATATCACCGTTCGTCTGGAGCCTTGACCCGTCGGTTTTCAGATATATATTTTTACACATAATTAATCAAACCGCTAATCCGACATTTTCCAATGCCCAAATGATGTTTTTTTTTTTTGTCTGTTTGTTTGTTTGTCTGTATGTTTGTTATATTTTTTACGGTCGACAGAGAGCGGAGAGGTTACTTATCTAAATGTTCGAACACAGTAACGTGGTATACATACGTATGCCTCTATATCCATTTTCGCGTTCCACTGTATGTGTCATAGAACAATGCAATATATCAATATGGAACCGAATTGGTTCACGGAAATGCAAATTCTAAAGAGCTCAGCCTTGATGGCTACGTTTGACTTCATACCTGTTTACCAAAAACACCATTTGTATAACTGCCTTGGAAAACGGTATAAGTATGCCTAGTCAATATACAGAATGAAAAAATAATAGTGATCGATGTGATCTTTTCTTCTTTTTTTTTTTTTGGGGGGGGGGGGTCATCATAACAAAAATGGACATAAAGGATATAATGTAGACACGCTTGTCTACATTTTAAGAACCTCTTACGGCACGTCCCAGTTTATAATTTGAAGCCAAGCCATTTTCTTTTTTCTTTTTTTTTTTTTTTTTTTTTTACCAGCAAACATATTTAGGCCCTGCCACACCTTTACGGTCAAGCTTCGCAGGCGAGATGGGTGTAGGGATTTTCCAGCATATCGGACAATTTCTGAGGGCGGACAAGGATTTGGGTGAGTCAGGGCATGTGTCTTACTTGCTTGACGCGTTCTACTTAAATTCTGCTCGCGGGTACACTGTGTGACTCACTGAATGTCGTTATGTTGGCTGCATACGGGGACTTCGAAGTACCTGCGTGAGAGTTGCCTGCGACGTCCTGCCGCTAAGGGCCTCATGCAGGCGTTGTGCGTGGACCTCTCCGGGCATCCCCGCTTCTCACCCGGAAAAGAAAAAGTTTTGGTCATGCTCAAATTTTGGCTGCGGTTGTATCGGACTAGCGTGCGCACATCCGGGCAACTACAGACAAGATAGGCGCTATAGGTACTGTCAGGTGCGGACCAACTGCCGAGATCTCCGGGTAGCAAATTTGTTTCCCCACAAGTCAACCCGCAAAACTTTCTCAGATACGGTATGACAAGACCTTGAACATCATGAAACTAACTTGTTCTGAGTGAGCCGTGGGAGTTCGCTCATAGAGGTACACGCAGAACACCAGTAAGAGACACTTACCGGCAATACCTCGCAGGCAACTCTCAGTTCCCGTAAGGCGCTCGTAACATAAAACGGGTCGGTTTCAAAGCCCTCACGCAGGTCACACGGAATACACGCAAGTAGAAGGTAAGTAGCACGCGTCTATCAGGTCAGAAATCCCTCCAACAATCCCGCTTAGCTTGCCCGGAAAGGTGTGACACGGCCTTAAGGAACGACTCCACTATAATACAATAATATGAAGAGTTTGTTTGCAAAAACCGATAAGTCCATATTTGTCAAATGGAGATATTTGCGATTAAAGGTCAAGAAAAACAAAGAGAATAATAAGACAATTTTTGCTTCTTTTGACCATAACTTAAAAAAATATACCTGTATAGGTATTGAGCAATATATCATTTAAAAGGTATTATTTTGTACTTTATGACAGAGATCGTACTTCAAAATCTTCAAAAATGGACTTATCGGTTTTTGCAAACAAACCCTTCATATATATATATATATATATATATATATATATACATATTCTCTTTCTTTGTTTTCATATGGCATACCTTATCTCTGAAGCAAATTTCTTTCCTTTTCTCTTCATCGTATCGTCTAACGTAGCAGGCTTTAACAAACTTGAGAACGCGTTCGACTTCAAATGCTGACGGGATGCCCAACAGGCGTGCGTCTCTTGCGACATAGTCCCACTTGTCGACATCTATGCCGTTAATGCTGTTGTTAACAATCTGCTTCAGGAAGAACTTATGTGGAGGAATCAAATCCTTTAAAAAAAGAATAATAATAAAACCCAAATAAAGTTCATTGTCACAGCATGTTATGAGCAGTTATGCATTCCAATGAATGATACAAACAGATAACAGGAATCGATATAATACTTATTAAAGCAACATGATAAAGGATCATGATTTAAGGTTGACTTTCTTTGTTTACACCTATTGAGCAAATTCGAGTCGTGGCTAATAGTAACTTCAAGGGCAGGTATCTCATTCTTCAAAACTCTCTCAGGTTGGAAAGAAACATATGTGAAGGGTTCTTTTTAAGAAATTACAAGGGAGCTGTAAAACACGTTTATCATACTAATTTGAGAAGTGAGTCCATAGAAAAGAACCGCTATTAACTGCACAAATACAAAGACATGTTTTACCCCCTTTTTTACGGTCCGATTCTTGAGGATTATGTGGAAATAAAGTATTCTTTGAAAAACTGTAACAAATATAACTAGGACCAATTTCACCTATTCGGATTCCTCGCGTAAAATTGAGGCATAAAGTTTCGGTTGCTTTTGTGACACACGGTCACACAAAAAATACACACACACACACATACACACACATACACAAACACGCATATGTATATACATTTTTATATATATATATATATATATTTATATAAATATAGGCTATATACATGGTGCCCCAGAAAGAAAGGAACACCTACGATCTTTACCTTTAGCAATATTTTTGTAAATATATCATTAATTTGCATGCTATTGGAAAGGCCATTCTTTTTCCAATAGAATGAAACGAGGTTCTTTAATTTTGATGGATGCGTCATGAATTTAGGGCAATTTTTGTCAACCCTTGCAATATTATTTTCAAAATGTGATCATTTTGCACTCTCAGAGATACCGAAACCAGGGAGAATTCGGCTTGCCGTGGAACCAGTTACGTTTGGATGGATGTTTGCGACTTCGATATTATACAATGTGGTTCGTCATAACATATATTTTGTAGCGGGTCATTTCGGAGGCTCGCTATTCATACGGATTATCAATCCGAAAATTGACTAAGGTTCGAATCTTTAGAAGAGCGAGCGTATCAAAGTGCAACCTTAAACCTATTACTAAATCATCACTGTTTTAACATGTGTTTCTAAAGTAAGCACAAAAGCACAAACAACTTGACGATCTCTCTGTTTCTTAAATGTAAAATAAAAAAAAATCAAGGGAATATTGCAAATTACCATTGCTTTTCATTGATGAGTATAAAAAACCCCACCATCTCATGATAAACGGACGATTTGCATGTTTTCATCAGACAATAGTTCCAAACTGCATTATTTTTGTTCGCTTCTGACGACATTTCGATGAATAAAAATAAACAAACAAACAAAGCTCCTCCAGAGGAATTCGGTATAACGGGACTGCACTGACAGTTCTTTTCTCTGTGTGTTGGAGATCGATCCCTTCTCTGTTTTTTCTCATTTTCATTCAAATGTTTCCACGTCCTTTTGATACTTTTACGTTTCTTCTTGACACAAGCCCACTACAGACTTCTTCCGTCATTTCATCCTCTTTGTTTCAATATATTCTGCATATAACTGCGGAGCACTTTCTCGGTTTATTTCGTTTTTTGTTTGTTTGGTGTTTTTTTTTCTGTTTGGTCGCAGCATGTTCGGGCTACTTACGGAATAAGAGAAAAATCATTGTGAAGAGAAAAATAAGAATCTATTAAGGCGTAAAATATTATGACAATTACAGCGAACGTCCGTGATGCATTGTTCAAAGCGCTTTAAATATATGTTTGGTCTACGGTAGGCAAAACCTCTCCTCAACATTAGGACATTCGGAATCACCCCGAGTTCGTGAACTGAGATCTAAACTTGCAAATAAAAAAAAAAATGAAGCAATGCATTCTTTGCAGGAGTTCCCTCTGAAACTCTGTTTGTTTGTATTTTTTGGTGTTTTTTTTTCACTGTTTGCCTTAGAAACATGGACTGAGTGATGGACAAACAATTCATTGCGGCCAGAGGGCCTGTGCACAGACATAATTTGATTCGTTCAGTGGTTTTAGAAGACACTTAAAGAATCATCACTGTGACGATGAAATTGTGAAGATACTCCAAATCCAGTTCTACGGCAATGTGATTGAGGAACTGAGATAGAGACTGATGATAATGTTTATGAAGTAGTACGCTTTAGTAGTCGATGACAGTATTGATGAAGAGGTTATTACCTTCAGTCGAGGGGACATAGAACAACGAGCTTGTAACTTTTACATGTGTTAGAAACCCCTTTTTTTTTCTTTTTGTGGGGGTCATAAATCCGTTTTCATGGCAACAGCATCTTGAAACTCCCTCAGAATTTGAGCGTTTGACTTTAAATGTGGCACATGTGACCACTGTATTATATTCATGTGAAAATTTTATCTTCCGTCATTGTCAAATAGTGTGTTGGCATGGTAATGATATTTTGTAATGAAAATCATACAAACTACAAGTGGATTTAGCTAACTCTCTCAATTTTTAGCAATTAACTCGAGATATGACACCTATATTGTGACAAGATACATGTTAAATGTGAAAAAACACTTTTTTCGTCAATGTTAAACAATGCGTTGCCATGCTAACATTATTCTTATCAATACAAAGCAATCAAAGATATTGTGATTGACTTATAACTCCCTCACGTTTTAAGCATTTGACTTGAAATTTGGCACGTGACCACTGTAGTATGTTCATGTGCAAATGTCATCTTTTGTCATTGTCAAATAAAGTGTCGTCATGGCATTGACATTTTCAAATGAAAATCTTACACATTACCAGCTGATTACGCTATCTCCCCCAGTTTTTGAGCATCTGACCTGAAATATTGCACAGAGGGTCAATGTAATTTTTCGATGTGCAAATGTCATCTTTTGTCAACGTTGGAAGTATGTGTTGCATGGTAACCATCTTTTTAAATGAAAATCAAACAAAAAATACTGTGAATTGTGTTAGCTCCCTCAGCTTTCTAGCAACCGACATGAGGTTTGGCACATGTGACCAGTGTAATCTTTAAATAAGTCGTACACTGATCTTACTGTTGAACAATTTGTTGCTATGGTAACAACACTTTTGTTTGGTCTTTTTTTCAATAAAAGGCACACAAGAATGACGTAAATAGAGCTAACTCTCTCAGTTTTAGGTGGGGGTATCAATCACATCCAGTTCTACTTGAAAATATTGGGCAAAGAATGCCTAATGTGTGTCATTTGAATATTCAAATGGCCCGAATGTCACATGCTTGTATAATTACTTGCAATAGCATTGATCAAAAGAAAGAGTCTATGTTAAATTTTTTAAGCTAAATTGGCTGATCTACGTTAAATAATTATTTGAATTATACAGCTGAGCAGGCAATTCAATTTGAACATTTGAATTATAAAGCCAAGAAGATGTAAAACTAGTATGAATTTAATTTGTGAATTCAACTTAATAGTGCCAAGAAGGCCTAAGGTCTTCAGAGTGAGTATTTAAATTTGATATTGAGCCAACAATAGCCATAATGTTTCTCATTTGCATTAAAAGGGCCAAAGGTATTTCATTTGAATACTTATATTGTAGAGATGAGGCTATCATTACATGTAATAGAATTACTGTGTTTTGTTGAGACAAACAGTAATTGAATGTTTTGATCAACCTTGTAGCACGTGACTGTCTATCACCTACTTACATTACTGTGTTATTTTGTGCGATTGAATGTGGAGAGTGTGAAATGATGTCAAGATATTAACACTTCAAAGTGTTAATAAGTTGACATCACTTGGAGTTTATTTCACACTCTGAAGCGGCGTTGAATCAACACTTCTATGGTGTCATATAAACATCAAATGATGTGAGCTTATAACACTTGGAAGTGTTTAAATAACACCATAACAGGTGTTGGAGCATGGATTGTAACAAAAAAAAAAATGAAGTTACACCGCCATTGGTGTTAAAAGGCTGTCAAAAGAACAACAAAAGGTGTCAACTTATCAATAATCTAAGCAACACCAAAAGCTGGAGTTGGTATATTTTAACACCACGGGTGTTGAACTTAGACCATTATTGGTTTTGTGGTGTCAAATGAACACCATAGTCTAATTAAGTGTTGAATAAACACCGAGGCTGGTGTTGGCATATATTAACACCCACGGGTGTTGGGTATCTTAACACCAGTGACGGTGTAGCTTCAACGCCAGATGATGTGGTCTTTTATTGAAGCTGGGTCGGTGTTAGATTTAACACCCATTGTGTTAAATCTAACACCACTGTTTTTTTTTTTGTTTTTTTATGCCTCCGCAACGAAGTGGCCGGAGGCATTATGTTTTCGGGTCGTCCGTCCGTCCGTCCGTCCGTCCGTCCGTCCGTACGTCCGTCCGTCCCGTTTTGTTTTTGTCGATATCTCAAGAACCGTGTGGTGGTTTTTACATCAAACTTGGTATGAGGGTATATCCTTGGGGGATAGTACTTTGTGTGGATTTTAGGGTCACAGGGTCAAAGGTCAAAGGTCACAGGTTATTTTGTGAAAAAAAAAGAAATTTCATGTTTTTCTCCATATCTCGCAAATGGTGTTCAAGGTATCTTCATGGAACTTAGTATATATGCTTGTACCGATGGGCAGTGATTATCTAGAGAATTTGAGGGTCATGGGTCAAAGGTTAAGGTCAACTTCTCAAAATATCACTACTTCCTTATATTTATGCAATGAATGAAGGTTTTTTTTTTAACTTGATGTATACATGTATTACCCAATATATATTCTGTGGGAGGTTTCTTGACAAAAGGTCAAAAGGTCAAAGGTCAAGTGAGAGTGCTGAATTGCACTTTTTCCTCCATATCTCAAAAGTAACTCAAGGTATCATCATGAAACTTACATATTTATGCATGTTCAACCTAACAGTGATTCTCTTTGGAACTGTGAGGTCAAAGGTCAAAGGCCAGGTTTAGATAATGCTATTTTCCCATTTGATAATGAAATTATACTTTTTCTCAATACCTTGAAAAATTACTCGATGCATAAACTTATAAAAGGGTCAAAAGTCAAGTAAAAATCATCAGTTCCCCAAATACCTGCACTCTGACATTTTAATCATTCATCCAGTTGAACCTAGTTCTAGGAAAGTGAACATTCAGCACATTTGTGTCAAACCTGTCATTTTGATATTTTGCCAATTATTTGAAACTGTCATCACACATCGTCAAGACATTGTACTATAGACCTATTAGGAGAACCATGCATTATGGCGGAGGCATATCAGTCGCCATAGCGATATATCTAGTTTTTTTTTTGTTGTTGTTTTTTTTTTTTGCTGTGTGGAGACCAAAACTGGATGTGTTCTGTTTGAGATGGCAGCTACCTAACTCAAAAGATATACACGCGGAACATCTTATTTTTTTTTTTTTGGCTTAAATTAGCATAAATTGATTAATATAAAACACATAAATTAAAAATTTGAAAAAAAAAATCTAACAATACAGTCTTGTAGATTACATTGGCCTTTACCTTTAATAGTGCAAATTTTCGTGAGGATCGCGCGATCAACGACCGAGATCTGAAGGGGGGGGGGGGGGGGGGAGGGGGTGGCAAAAAGCCCCCCCCCCCCCCCCCGTGGTTTCAAGTTCCTCAAAAAACCCGGTGGGATTAGGGTTAATGTATAGTGATGAACTGTATTTGTAATTATCAGAAATTTCCTTTCTCTGACAGAACGTCCGTTAGCGAAACTTTCAGAACCCATAACAGTGCGAATTGTCTCCAAAACCTAATCAGAAAGAAATTTAAATGCACAGAAATTACAGATTACGCAAAATCCATTTTCCTATGAAACTTGGTTTTCAGTGTTTAGCTGTTTTTATATAATTAGAGGGAAAACAAACGTAAAATTACGAGAAAATTTTGAGCCGTTTGGTCATCGTGATCACATACCGCCTAAAAAAAATCGGAAAATACTGCTCTAAGCTCATTGTTTACTTTGTAAAACTATATTTGTCGCTATTGCAGCTAAAAGTTTTAAAGAATAAAGGACTCTTTCGAGACAAGTTATCCCTATCGGTCGAAATGCATACGTCACGCTGAAATTGTTACGGACGCTCGTTCTAATACTAGGGTCATGTTCCAGGACGGTTAACTAATCGACAGAGAGTAAATAGCCTTCCTAACTCTTTCAAAAATCTGAAAAAGTATTATGATTAATATAATATAACATATAGATACAATATACAATGGCGGATCCAGAGGGGGCGCAAGAGGCGCACACCCCCCTGTATTTATCGTTAAAAACAAAAGAAATAAAAAGAAAAAAAATTAATGAAACCCGAAAGTGGCAGGAGATATATTAGTTGCGCCCCCCCCCCCCCCCCCCTTACAGAATTTGAATTTCTGGATCCGCTCCTGATATATATATGAAGAGTTTGCTTGCAAAAACCGATAAGTCCATATTTGCCAAATGGAGATATTTGCGATTAAAGGTCAAGAAAAATAAAAAGAATAATAAGAAAATGTTTGCTTGTTTTGACCGTAACTTCAAAAATGTACCTTTATATGTAGTGACCAATATATCATTTGAAAGGTATTATTGTGTACTCAATGACAAAACAAAAAAAAAAGGAAAAAAATCTTCAAAAATGGACTTATCGGTCTTTGCAAACAAACTCTTCATATACATATCAGGAGCGGATCCAGAAATTCTGTAAGGGGGGGGGGGGCGCAACTAATATATCTCCTGCCACTTTCGGGTTTCATTAATTTTTTTTTCTTTTTATTTCTTTTGTTTTTAACGATAAATACAGGGGGGTGTGCGCCTCTTGCGCCCCTCTATTTAATATATATATATATATATATATATATATATATATATAATACATATATAAATATATCATAAATGTGACCGTCCACCTGAAACCGAACATAAAGTCGCACACACTGATTTTGCGTGAGGACTGAAACTAAGTGAAATGAGTCAACCTAGCCGAACTTGACTTTTTCATATTTTCTGAAAGAACGGGTCTTCTTTTACATTATGCTAAAATTTGGTATCATAAAACGGGCAGGAAAGTGTGTTTTTTAGCAGTTTATCTCGAACATTTTTGGTAGAATAGTGTTATTAGGTGTGTCTTTAGAATCCCTTTTTCA